>WBNO01019840.1:295248-391511 GCA_013400575.1 Peucedramus taeniatus | reverse complement strand
GGCCGGGCCGAGCCGCGCCTGCGCCAACGCGGGGCCTGCGGGGCCGAGCCGGGCTCCGGGGCCGAACCGGGGCTCCGGGGCCATTAAAACAACTCCGGTGAGTGGGGCCGGTACCCCCGTCCCGAGCCTGCGGCGGGGAACTGCCCCCACGAAAACAGCTCAGCTGCCCGTGTGTGTCACCCTCAGAAACCACCACCGCCTCCCCAACACACACATATATATATATAGTGTGTGTATCGATATAAATACACACTCTATACTATGTAGAAATAATTTTATATATGGTGCAACTATAAACACAGTGTGTCTAGTATAGGGAATATGTACAGAATATATAAAATATATGTATTAAGTATACATACACTAGTAGTTTTTATATAATTGTGAGAAGTAGCCACTGGTAAAATTGAACAAGGACAAGGTTGTAAAAGCAAAACTTAATATAAATTCATTACACTATTAAATATAGAAATAGATATATTGTATATATACTATGTATAATATAGAATATTAAATACAGTATCTATACATAATATGCACTATAAATACATGTATACAGTACATATACACTGTATTAATCCTACCCTAAATATTAACCATATACAATATATCTAACTGTATGTATAGTGACTATCCACTGTGTAGACAGAGATTTAAAATTTAATATTTTTCTGCCTGGCTCGCTGTGAATCTCCCAGCTCTGAGGGCCTGAGCTGCGCCTCCACGTTCAGCCAAAGGTGACAAAGTTCCAGCTCTGTGCATCCATCCCCACCTCCCATTATCTCTGCCAGAGCTCCCATTAATCCTGCTCTAAGCAGAAGAGACTGCTCAGGAATTCAGAATAAAAGCCATCAAATGGGAGCCTTTCTCCTTCACAGAAGGCGGCAGCTGAAGAGCGACCCAAAAATAAAATTTTGATGATAAAATGATACTTGCCAAAAATCATCTGCGCTCTCCAGCTCTTCCAGATTTATCCTGTGAGATACCCACAGGCTCAGAGTGCAGCACCAGGAGCCATTTCACAGCTCCAAATCACTGCAAAGGGCACATCTCTAATCAGGACACCAGAACCAAAGGTGCTGTCTCTGAAATACAGAGATCAGAGGGGTTCTTTGTGTTTTAGAGTTACATCATTAACTGAGCACAAAAAGGTAGCTCCACAAAAGGTTAGGGAATAGATGCCAGAAATGATGACAGAAACTCCCACCTGGCAGGGTGGTGGCCACACCATGGGATGGGAAAAGGTGGATCCTCCATGATCATTCCCAAAAGGTGAATGTGAATTTCTGTTTATTTCCAGAAGTTTAGCACAAATGGAAACAGTAATGCACAGCTCTCAGAGATGCTGGAGTTCAGGGCTTTTAATGTACAGATTGGTTTGGATTTAAAAGTGCAGCCAGTGAGTTGAACAGCTTCTGAAACATCCACCTTTGTTCAAAACAGAAGTGCAAGAATAGACTCTTCTTCTTGTGGATCTAAGAAAAAGATTACAAGAGGTGAGAAAGACAACAAAATATAAATATTTCCCATCTACAATCATATTTCCAAACTGATTGTTGCTGATCTGTAATAATCAGGAAGATATTTAAATACACACAGTTTTCTTTCAATTTCAACATGAACAGTCTAAATGTCATTGATTTTCATATGAATATGATTTATTCTCTCCTTCCTCACTATACCTATCATCCATAATACCTGTAAGGTCTATTACTAGAATCTAATGATTAATACCACAAAATCCTCTCATGACAGCAATATGCTGAGAAGATGTTAAGATAAAATACTGAATATTTAAGTTATAAAAGTCAGTGGGAATCTGAGTAAGACACTGAAGCAAGGCCTGAGCAAGGACTTCTGGATATACTCATGAATTATTTTCAGTACATATTATTCCAAGCTGGCAAAAAATAGAGCAGGAAGCCAAAGAGATAAATAATTGGTTCTAATCTGTCCTTTTCAGTGGCACCACAAGAATAAGCAGAGCATGTGTTGCCCAAGGGATTTCTCTATGAGCCTTGCAAACAATGCTTCAGGGGCACAGAGCAGCCTCCTTCCCACTGAAATGCTTTCCTGCCCTGCTGGAAACACTGCCCTGTGGAACAACTGAGAAAAGGAAGTGCAAAATGCAGGTTGCAGTTGGAATTCCAGATGTTGTTTTCCATGTGTGATGATGTGCTGTCACATCTGCTGCTGCAGAACCCTCCTGGGACTGGTGGGGAACCAGGGTGGGTGGTGGGGTGGGCACAGATGTGCCCTGAAGTGTCACAGTGAGTGGAAAATGCCACCCCTCAGGCTGACAGGGATAAAGTCACAGAAGAGTTGGTGCATCAAAATCCTGAAATCACTCCCTGACCTGATGGTGCTGCCATGAAATTTGGCTTAATTTCCAGGAAAACTGCAAAGGCCAAATTCTCCTGGATAACACAAAGGGTGCAAAACTGTAGGTAATAAAGATAAATGTACACTGCAGAGAAAAAATGGCAATCTTTGTAACAGACTCTAGAAGCAGCAACATAAGAAAGCCCCAGAGAACATCACACTGGAGTGTCAATATGACAGGGAAAAATTACCACAAGCATCTGCCAGGATCACTTCTGAGAGAAAAGGGAGCAACCACTGACTGCATTTCTGCCCATCTTATCTACAACCCAGAGACAAAAAAGAGCCCCCTGAAATCTCTTCCCTTGGCCAAATAGCAGGCACTGCAATTTCCATGATATCCAAAGAGAAATAAACTCGGAGCAACAGCAAATATAAAGAAAGATAAGGGAAAAAGATAGCAGTGTTCTTAATTTTAACTAAATAGCCTCAGAGTTGTATGGAGTCATCATCCAGCAGTTGTTATGGCAATAAAGCTTTCCCTTGCATCTCTATTCCAGTGCATTTCCACCCACCCATTCAAGGTATTTTGGAGGCACTACCACCAAAATCAGATCTCTACTAACTTTCAACTTACATTTTAGGACCTTCTTACAATCCACTCCAGAGATGTACCATGGCTTTTCCTGCTTTCAAATGCTCCTTATATTCCAGAAATCAGCTTTTTAATCTTGTGTCCTGGAGGAGAGAATCTGAGCCCCATGCTTCTAGAGGTGAACATTACATAAACCCAAAATGCAGGACTTTTGAAAAATCATAGCTAAGAGGAGTGGGGGATGTTATGTAGGTTTTGTATGTTTGCCAAACAACTAAGTTACCCTTCAAAGGGAAGGGGTGGGGGGGGGTCTAAGAACAAGGTTTTCAGAACAAGGTTCCTACAAATCGCAGGCCAGATTAATTCCTAACATTGTTCCACTTACAATGGGGGAAACACTCTGTGAATGAAGATTTTGTAAAGGACTACTGATTGCAACAAAACCGAATTGTACTCACAGCATTTCAGGATGGGAACTCGCATTAGAAACAAAGGAGAGGGGCAGGGGGGACTCCCACCTAGGGAGCAGGAAATCAGAGAGGAGCAGATAATGGTTCCTGGCCATTAAGGCTTTGGGTAACCCTGTTAACCCCGTGGTCACCTCAGCACAAGCACTGCCTGTCCTCTGGCTGGGAACAAACTCCCCTGAGCTCCCTGCCTGTGCTCAGGAGTGCTGCTCTTACACTACTTGGCCCTGATGTTCCACTACACACAGATAAAATCAAGATTTCCTTATTTTACCGAAGTCCAAGTTGCCTGACAATGCCTGAATTAAATTCACTCAATCCACCCCATAAACTGCTCTCTATAAACCACTAGTATTTCCACATGATTATATGGTATACTCACTAATCTGATTGCCTTGGGAATATTTGTTTTTCCAAAACTTGTGGCCAAGGTACATAAGATTAGATCAGACACAGCTTGTCTAAGAATGCTGTTATGTGGGTGTACAGTGTATTTGCTAGTTTTGAGTTCCAGGTAAAGGTACTCTTTCAAATTCTTCCAGCCAGGGGTGTGAGCTCAGTTCCCTCAAGTTTTCTGCTGCAGCACTTGGAACTTTGCATTTTGCCTTGCTTTTGGTGTTCTAACACTGGAGGATCAACAGGGGAAATGCTGGTGTTGCCTCACCGAGGGCACACCCAGCCCGGACCTCAGCAAAATTTGTGATATTTTATAGGTCCCCACAAGTCTCTCTGGGATTCACGCTCTTCTGCCGGGATTTTCTCACCATTCTGCATGTTAACATGAACCAACAGCTGGGTTTAGGAGATGGGATATAAATAGCAACATCATGCTGCGAGCAAGCTTCTTGGAAAGTAAAGAAAATACGTTATTTAATGCACTCTGACATTTGCCTTTCCTCCCCTCATTCCTAAGCTGCACTCCTGTAAACACCCTTAATGACAAATGCAAAGAAGTTGACTTGTTCACATGGACATAACAAGTGCTGCCTTGAGCCCAGGAGATGATATCCAGAGCCTTTTACCTCTCCCCTCAGCTGGCAGTCCCTGCACAGCAGGGAAAGGAGGCAGAGCGTGGATGGAAATTCCTGCTTCCAACAGCACTCAAGATTACAACCTTTGGTATTTTATTTTCATGCTTGCTCCATGTTGCTTCAGAAACTTCCTGCTTTTGCCATATCTTTCCATTCATTAAAGTTGCAGCTTGCAATTAAACATTCTGACATAACATAGCTGAGATTTTTTGGCAGCAGCCTTAACCAGAGGTTTTCAGAGTTTCCTGCAGACGGCTTTAAATTTTCATATCCTCATGAACGCTTGCCACCTTCTTTTAATAACTTGAAAAAATAAGCCTCTCTCAGGAACTTCATTGTTGCTGTATTTCCCCAGCACTCTCTTGCTGCTGTTAGCAATGTGTCGTGCACATGTATATTTATAGAGGGAGCAAAGCCTTCATATGCACTCTATAGTTTGACATCTCATAGGGAACACACAGATTGCTTAGCAGATCTAAAGAAAAATAGTTATGTTCAATATTTTCGTTATTAAAATGTAATTTTCTCTTCTGACAGCATTGTGTTATTTCACCCCTCAAAAATAATCATATTTACTGCATTATTCAAAACTAACAGGCCCTCATCTGTTAATAATTTTGTAGCTTTATACATATTATGACTGATATATATTGCAACACTAAACTATTTGTATTATTTTTATGCAACAAAGTATTTCTTAGGATAAATCTTGACCTTTTTCCAAGGAGCTGGAAATCACTTAAAAGGATTTTAAAGCTATTTGCATTTTTAAGGTGTAGAATATATTTTATAATTTGGAGAGCTGTTCAAATACTGCTTGCCATTATCTCCAATATAGATTTGAAATTTATTTTAAAGGGGGTCTTTTTAATGTTCAAACTGACCTTAAAGTCTTTTTTCTTCTAACATTACCTGGCAAATAAATTCTTAAAGGGATATTATAAATTTAAGAACTATGCTTTAGTCTGGAAAAATTTTCAAGAGATTAAAGAAAAAATGGTTCCTTTTTTTCTGTAAGTTTAATTTCTATATTTGACAGCAGCATGTGTGGTCAGTATCTCATGCTGGTAGGAAACAAAAGGGACAGAAATAGATATAGGAGACCATAATACCTGAAACGTTTTTGAACTACTTTTTTAAAGTAGATTTGAAGCTGATGGAGCCTCTTTAAGTGACAAAAGACTTGTGGAACTCTTAAAAGCCAGATAAGTTTCTCCTGACTTGTGCAGAGCACCCTCAGCTCCCTCTGCAATCAGCTAAAGCTGCTCTTAAAATGCAAATTTAAGTGTTATTTTTCCCGCATTTTATCTGCTTCACCTTAAACTCACTGACCAAACTGCAATACAAAAAGGATAAAATACATTTTTTTATCCTGATCTGGCAGCCTTCATATCCAGAGCCTACTGTGGCTCTGCAGGATCTGTTAGAGTGTGCAAGGCACAACAAAGAAACTTCTAAAGCAGTTAACTTATGGAATAAAGTTTACTTTTTAAACTCGGGCAGTTTACAAGGTACATTTTGGGGTTTTATAACGGTGAACAGACTCCTCAGTACAAATATTTCATTGGTGCACATCCCATTGATTTCTTTGGGAGCACATGTAGGAAGGTTGGTCTGTGTCCCACAGGATAAAGAGCACCCAGCAGCTTCCATGCTCCCCCTGGCCCTTCCAGGTAAAGGCAAAAAATTCATGGATTCGCTCTTGGAGTTTGGAAAAATCAGTTTAAAAATTTCCCCGGAGCGTTAACGTGGATCAACTGGTGCACGTTCCCGAGCTCTGAATCCCAACAGGCGTTTGTTACGGGGTTTGTGGTTTTCTTGGCTGTGATTTAGGATTATTGCATACTTTCTCAACCCTTTACTAAAAATATGCTCGGTTCTTACCATGAAATGCGGCAGCACATTTGTTGCAATCTCTGAGGATGGTTTCTTATCTGTCAAACAGTTTAGAAGACAAACTGGCACGGAGACAGCTCACCTGTTTTCTGTGTATACTCAGTGATAAACTGCATCTCAGACCCCACTGTGGCACTGAGAACAAGTACAAGAGACAAAGCTCATGTAAACAGGTCACCTCTCACTAAAATGCCATTTCATTCCCAAGCCAAGCCAGCTGGCTTTGGACAGAAAGTTCTTTTCTCCTTGCGTGGGCAAACTTTATCGCCTTCCCATCCTTTTTCTCTTGCTGTCACATTACTGCAGAGGTGGCGGTGGCTGATAGCAGAGTGAGAAGCAGTGTTCAAAATGTGTCCAAGATAATAATGCCTGGTCCTGCAGCCATGTGTTGAATCCATCCACGTGATCTCACATAACCTAATCAAATGTCTTCCCTTTGGTTACATGAAAGTAAAGATGAACTGAGATTGAATTCAAGTTTTTCAGTCAAAAAGAAAAGCAACCCAAAGTTTTGGTGTTTGATCCTGCGTTTCATTGGTCTCAGTCACAGTTTCAAAGGGTCCAAGCAAACACCGTGTTTGGAGATTTTGAAACTTTAATTTCAATTTAGCAAATCCTGTTGTGTTCCTTGCTGGAAAGAAGCAAATTTCTTCTTAGAAAGCATGACCCTCTCCCACAGGGCAGAGTAAGAAACAGAGTTATTTGGGAGGAAAGCTGAAAGTTTGGGATTGTGGGGTTTATCTCTGTTGTCTTGTGGTTTGTTGTTAAGATGCAAGCCCATCTTTAGATTCCAGAATGAAAGGCCTTCAAACTTCTCCATAAAACACTGCTCTAGAAAGTCAGTGGAAAGTCTCTTATTGATTCAAAGATCTGACCTGCACAACTGCACCATTTTAGCAAATGAGTAAAATACACAGTAAGTACAGTTTAACTGGTGTAAAAGTGGCTTAAATCCGTTTTACTCCACTTAAACCAAGCTGAACTGTTCTAAACTAGGTTAAAGCCATCACTGCCGAGGAAGCCAAGCTCTGGATTTGCCATGCCCAAGCTATACCTTCCCCTGGGCAGGGGAGGAGAGGCTACCTCAGCTCACCCGGCAGGTATGCAGATGGGAACAGCTGACACATAAAGGCTCCTTATCCCCGCACTAATTTGTCCGCGTGTCCACAGCCATAGTTACACTTGTTTATATAACAGCAGTTTAAAAGGATACTTTCAGGGGCTGAATCCATGAATGAGCGATCTCATTCAGGTCCTGACGTGCCTGACAACTCACCGCGCATCAGCTGAGCCTCGCTAATTGACCGTGTGTGTTTGCTCTTAGCCCGTGGCGATCGGCGATGGAAGAAACCCGTTCAGGCTTCTCTGGTTCTTGGCCTGAGGTCACGCTGGCACTTGGAGCTCACGTTTGCTGCAGGAATGCTGCGATTCCCGGGCCGCCACTGGTGTGCGGGGACTCCTGATGGTGCTGGCAGCCAACAGCATCCCCGAGCTCTTGGTCCAAATGGGATAACGGAGAGCATAAATCAGGTGTGAGCTCAGGGCAGTGCAAGTCAGTCAGGGATGGATTTAAAGCAAATTGATCCACATCACTCCTCGTCCAGAATAAGAGTGGGTACCCAGCACTAGCTTAACTAAATTCAATACAGCTGAATCAAAGATATATGGAAGAACTTCCAACTGATCATAAAAAGCCAAAAATCTTATGTTCCTTGCTTTAGGGCATGTGCATTCATTTCATACAACAAATACAACTGGACACATTAAGCAAGTGAGCCAAATTCACAGCTATCCCTGCAAACAACAATCAGAGAGGGACAGAGGGAGCTGTGGAAGCAGCAGAACCTTCTCTGTCTCTCCTGGCAGGTTTGTGACACTCGTTTTGGGTTGTAACCTGCTGAAAGTGAGGGTGAATATTTTGTGTTGTCTCAGAAGTGTGTGCTCTGCCATCACTTAATAACAAGGATGTTACAACCCTTGCACAGCCCTGGTAAAAGTCAACTGTGAAGGGACACAAAACAGCTGAGTTTGTTTGCATTCCTTGAGTGTGATGAAAAGTGTTAAGGATCAGAAGATGATACAAAGGCTGAAAAGTAAATCTAGGTTTCATAAATTTTAATAACCAAAGTGTTATTAGTAATTTGATCTAGCAGAAAATTCTCTAATTACTAAAAAGCAAATAAAGCTTCATTTCCTCAAATGGCTTTACTCTTCATCGCTAGAAACTGTTGCTTCCCTAGGAATTAGGGAAATATAGCTGGGATTAGTCATATAGGGACAATTTTTTAAATCCTTTACCAAAGGGAGATGGATTCAAATGAAGGAATGTGGCCCCCTAGTTCCCATTTCCTGGCTGAGTTATCTCTTCTAAGAAATTCTTTCATGGAGAGTGTCCGTGGGAAACTAGTCTGGATTCTTTGTGTCGTGTGAGATTTTAGAAGACTGTTATGGATCAGCATCCCACCAGGGAGGATACAAGATGCAAATGCACAGTAAAATGATAGTCTTGCCCCTACAACACACTGTGTAGTCCTGGCTGCAGGCTGTGCTCCAGATTTATTCCTCTGTGGCTGTTGAGAACCAAGGAGTTGTCCTGCAGCCTGTGGGAAGGAATGCTGCCCTTTCTCATGGTGGTTACTCAGCTCATTCAAGGTAAAAATACATCACCCTGCACACTGTGGGACTGTGCTGTCAGTGCCCTTTGCTCCTTTGTGGAGTCACTTTTGCTCCCTGATTTTTCCCCCTCCCTAGAGCACTGTACTCACACTGCACAGTTGCAGCAGACCACACATTTTGAACACAGGAAAAAAATAAGCATATTATTATCAGGATAATTGAGTGTTGGAAAGAAAGTTGCCTCCAGCACTCTGTCCAGATTAAAATCTCAATCAGCACCATTATCTGGGAAGTATCTGCAGTGACACGTGCATGCTCTGCATCTCAGTCAGCAATCTGGCCCAAGCATTTGCAGAAGCTTTAGCAATTTCTTTAATGACCCTTACAAGTCCTCCATCTATTCAAAAGCTGAAATGCCAGTCTATGTAAGACAAAAACTCCTAAAACAGCAGATTGAAGTACTCCATGTAAATTGAGCAATTTCTGTTAACACATGTCGACTAAATCAGAGCTGCCAATCAGCCAAGCTGCTCCTCTGTGACAACAAACATCTGAGGTACTGGAGCTTGAAGTTAATCGAAGTTATTTATTTTATCATGCAGAACTAAGCCATCAGCCATTGCTCTCACAGACATGGTTTTCATCTTCCCCTTGAACCAGGGTACACATGCTTTTTTCACAAGATAAATGTTATGTACTTAGCCTCAATTTTAACCTTAAAAATTCAGCTATTAAGAGTTGATGTTTATTCTGCCTCTAGTACCAAATTATTCAGGCAGGCATAATTTGGGGATCACTGAAAGAAGAAAACCTAAACCACAGCCATTGTCAATTCAAGACCAAGCACTTTTGTTTGTATCAACATGAAACAACCACGAATGTAAGCACTGTAGCTAATACTGGTTTCCTCTCACCATGCCAGTGATCTGAAAGGTTCCTTCAGAGGATTATTGTTTAAGAACTGGTTCAATGGAAAAGTAAATACCTCCAGCAAGCAAAGCAAAGCCATTTCCACAGCACCATTTCTATACCCTACCATCAGTTTATTTTTTTTCTTCTGGTGCACAGCGTTACTTCCCCATCATCAAGAGTGAAATTATCATTTAGTAGCATTTCTCTGACTTTGGACTGATTCCACTGACTGTTGATAGTGGTTGCCTCCAAAGGCCCTGGGGATGCATGTTATGCTGCATGCTCTGTGAGGCTCCTTCTGAACAATGCAGAGCTGATCCCTCTCTCCGTGCCAGCTCTCTCGTGAGCCATGCGCTGGGGTAACAGTTCCAACTTCCTTCTGTGTCCTGGAGATTTTGGCTCCAGCCTTGCTTGTTTGCCATGAGAAGGTTCCAAAATAAGAAGCACATTCATTCCTGCTCCCTTCTTTTCACATGGTTACATTTAGCCTTTCTTTTAGTGCTTTCCTCCCATCACAAGGCTGGGAGTATTTGCTGTCTTACTGCTTATGGAAATCATAATTTATGCACTGTCCCAATGATTTGCTTGTATCTGAGCTGCTCTCAGCCGATCTGACTTTATAGCCCATAGCTTTAGGTGCATCTGATGATTCCCCTTTTTCCCCTCATTGTTTTGGTTCGTTAGTTTTAGCACTGCTGACACAAACAGTGCATTTCAAAAGGCATCTTTCCTGTGGGCTCTGTTTACTCGTTAATGTGGCTAAGTGTCATCTGAAGGCCTGGGTGACAGCTCCCTTTGCTTTACATCGTGGAGTTCCCATATAAGATTTATTGTGTCTGAAGGAAAACACAGCTACATCTGTAGGAAAGGGAAGAAAGTCATGGGAAAAGGGGAGTTGCTGGAGTTCTGGCTGTGAGGGGGACTGGGGAACTTGACATTTAGGTTCCTGCACAAGATGTAATTTCCAGCTGAACAGCTCAGGCACTTACACAGCTTCACTTTGGCCCCAGCTGTGCACTAAGTGCAGCCGACATCTCTCTTAAGAGCCACTCACAGCAACCTGACTTGATGTGACTGTTTTGTTTTCAGTAAAAGGCAGGGGGAAAGTTGCTCTAGCAAAGTAGCTGATAGCCCGCATGAACTGGATTGGAGCATTTCGTCCAGGCCACTCAGAAGGGAACCAAAGTCACTGGGAAAATGGCAGATGAATCTGACAGCTTGCAAATAAAGTTTTCCTGGAAACGTTGCACACGGAGTTGATGGCTCTGTAGCTTCTGGTACTGAATTATTGGTACAATCCCAGTTCTTTCCAACGAATCGCATTTTCCTCACTTCAGGATTAATCAACATGTCATTTAGATGTACTCTCAGACAATAAGCACTATGATATGGATGTCAAACTATTTTAGGTCAGGCAGTTTTCCATTTTTAGCTTCTTTATTCTGTTCGAGGACTAATGCCTCAGATTCAGAAAAGGCAAATGTCACAAGATCCGAGCAAAATCCTGGTTCCATGAAGGATCAGTCAGAGTTGTGCCGTTGACCGTGATAGGGCCAGGATTTCACCTGATGGGTCTGTTTTAATTAAAGCTTCTTCCTGCTCAAATGATGGTTCTATCCTCAGTAACTGAGACAGTTACTCAAATTCCTGCTTTTAAAATGCTTCACTGCCCCATGACACTGCCTAGCACACAGTTTTTTGCTGTAAATCCTTAATATCTTTATGTATCATTCTAAGATAACCAAGACTGAATTTTGGGTGTGTACTTACATATAAACATCCCTGTTTTCTTTTGCACTGCGTGTGTACATATGCACATACATGTACACACACAGACACAGCTCCTCCTCCATTAACACTGAACAGTAATACATGGTGAAATTTCTCAGGCAAACCAGTCTCCAAAATTGAGAAAGTAAAAAGTTTTAGGAATAAAAAAATATCCTGCTAATCCAACTAGCTAATATATGCACTTAAAATGGAGACAGCCTTTCATCTTAGTCCAAATTGGACACATATAGGTGCCTGTCCACTTTCAGAGCTCAGAATTCAATATGGCCCATCAGGTGTCACATTGAACAAACATTTTCCTGCAGAAACTCACGGAGCCAGTGAGGACAGAATTCAAACCCTCCCTGTCCACAGCAAGTCCCTGCCATCCAAAACAGAAGAGAAACGCTGGGTATGCCTACGACAGGGAGAGCCAACTGGAGGCCCACAGAATTTGGATGCAGCTTCCAAAGCAGTTTTCCTTGGCCAGGAGGATCTGGCTGGCTCCAAGGCCAACCATGTGGTGCTGCTCTTTGTGCTTGGGGCAGAGTGCACAGGGAGCTGTGTCTACCTGATCTTCCTGGGCTCAGCTAACCTGCCCCAGCCCGTATAAAAATGGCTTTCTGAATCCTACACAAGTTGTCCATCCTCGTCTCCATGCCTTTTTGCACACAGAGGAAAACTTATTTCACTCATGGTCTGAGCTGGCCAGAGCCCTGAGCTCAAGCTAATATCCTGCCTCTCAGCAGGCCACAGTAATTTGGGCATATAGCACATTAGCTGCAGCTCCATGGCTTCTGGTTCTCTTGGCCAGCAGCCAGAGTAAGCTCGTATCTGCCTACAAAAGCCCATGTAGACATTGCTTATGAGCCTGGTAGTCAGAAGACCTGTGACAGGAGTGGAAAAATACTGCTCCTGCACAGTAGGAAGCAGGAGTGTAGCTTGTGCTTTACAGTCTCTCAGTGTCTTTTCCGAGTGCTGGGGACCTTCACATCTGAGCACGGTTGCCCAGTCTGACCAGTCAGGCCTAAAACTCAGTGAGTCCTGCCTTTGCCAGTGTGTGCTGAACATGCAAATGCCCACACAGCAGTTCATGAAGTACCTGCCTCCTTGAGATTCGATCACTCTCAAAACCCTGCCTAATTTCTCGCATTAGGTCTCCTAATCTCCAGGCTATCATTCCTTTTTAAACTGCCCCATTGATTTAGTAGTCTCTTTAAAAGGAGCATTAAAATTATTCCCCCTCTGCAGCACTGCTCTGGTTCATTAATTACTTCACATTACCAACATGAAACTTGTAAAGCAAAAGAAAATTGCAGCTCTGACTTGAACTGCTCTCCCAGTTTCTGATCCCAGGTCTGGGCACTGGCTGCGCTGGGCAGTTCCAGCCCCTGCCCTCAACGCTGGCTGCACAGACACACTTGGAGCCTTTCACTGCTCCACAAATCCTGACAGCACCACTTTGTGGATCAGGGCTCTCTTCACTTTGCTCATACGAAAGCTGCAACAATCTGAGTGAGAATCAGCTTTTGGGGTCATTTTGGATTCTTCTTACACATTTTATTTCCTCTCTTTCTCAGAGAGGAAGAAACCACATGGGCCTCTGGTCCTTCACCTCAGCCCTGCAGAATCACTCTCCTGTGTACACAACGGGTAAAAAGATGTATTACCTTTTAGAAATCTGCAGATAATACAGATTCAGTGGTGCTCTCCTCATCTGTCAAATATAATGAGCTGGGCAGGAGATAACAAATATCGGAACTGCATCCCCACTGCTTGTACCTAACTGGCCACAGGGGAGCGGGGTGACAACTCTCCCAAGTGACATTTCTGCCAGGTGACACCTCTCCCATGTGACATCTCTGCCAGGTGACACCTGTCCCAGCTGGCACACTCCAAGCCTGGCTCCAAGGAGTTCGTGTGCCTCGTTGGGAGCAGCAGTACTGGCAGCACCTGAGCCTTGAGCCTGCAGCAAAGAGAGCACAAACGGGTATTGCAGACTCCAGTGACCAGCCCGGCTGTGGGAGCTGAGCCTCTGTTCCACAGCCAGCCCATGCACGGGGAATTCTCCCCTCAGCTGCTGCAGGGAGCCTCAGCAGCAGCACCAGCTGCAGGCTGTGCCCCAGGGCTCACCCCTGCCTCCCACTTCAGTGCTCCACGGTCTCCAGCTCCCTCCCTTCTACACCTCACTCTCCAACCGGGAGCTTGCAGAATAAAGTTGTGCCGACTGACTGACTATTCCTCAGCCTTAGCAGAAAGGGAACAGCAGAGCGATCATCTTCCCAGTGACTCAGTGCTTGCTGGAGGATGCATGACTCACTAGTCCCCACACGGGCTGCCTCCCTCCTCCCCCATCACTGTGCCTCACCTCCAGCCTCTCCTGTTCCAATCCCACCTTTACAAAAATCATCTTTATTCATTAGTCCTTCCTGTCGTTACCTTCTTTGCTATGAGACTCCTGGGGACAGGGAAGACTTAGCAGTACTCTTAGAAAAAGGTGCCACTCGCTTTCAGCACTCGGGTCGAGGTCTGCTGGCCCCTCTGGACACGAACACAAAACAGCAGCCACAAACCCACAAACCTGGCTGCAAAGGGGCTTTCCAGGGAACCTCATTAGAAACAGCAATTCCCTGTTCCAGTACATCCTTCTGGGATGCAGGCAAGATCCCAGTGTTCCTCAGCTTCCCCTCCAGCCCGTTGTTCTGATTTCTCGGGGGTATTTCTGTTAAGAACCCGCTCCACTAAGAAATTATGAACCTGGATTAAGGAGAAGCAGTAACTGCTGATTGAACCAAGAGGAGAATCAATGAGCCAGTGTTAGAAATCAAGGAACAGAGTGCTTTTCCCCCATCAGTTCCAGTGCAATGCTGTTCACTTCTTGCTTCCTGACTTTTACAGAGGCCTAGTTATTCTCATCTTATCCCACTGAGCTAATTTTCCTCCCAGAAAGAAAGGCCTGGCTGCTCGGGATCACAGCAGGAAGGAGTCAGGATTTTATACCATGGAAAGGACATTGGCTGTAATGCAGAAATGGGGATGGGAGAAGCTGCTGACCTTTAAAAAGGGAAGAAAATGGAAGGTTCTCTTACCTTTTGGGACCTGCAGAAAATAAAAGCATGGAACTTCTGCAAACACAAGCTTGTGGAGTAGTGCTGGGTACCATATTTGCAGCACAAACATGCCAAGCATGAACTCCCAAACCAAGCAGGGTTGCAGCAGCAGCAGGGAAATCTTTTGCAGCCAATGTCGTGTACTGCTGGGTGGAGTGGAAAGAGCCTTTACCCCTTTGTGGTGGGGTCCTTAATGGATGTGCTGAGCTGCAAAAAGGTCCAGGGAGAGTTCAAGCTCCTGCTCCTGCCTCCAGGTGTGAGTGCCATGCAGACAGTGATGAAGGTGATAATTTGCTCAGCTATGAAGGTGATCTCTCCACAGGGAGGGACTTGCCCTGCCTCAGCCCACGCTGTGTTTTCCTAGGAAAAAAGGCAGCTCAGCATCCAGTACTCTTTGGAACATAATATCTTTTGCTGATAATAATCACACGTTGTCATCATGAAGGGCAAAACTTCATTAGCCAGCCAAGCCTGGTTTCTTTAGAAAATAATCAGAAAAAAGCTAAAACCCAAAAGCCCCAGCACATTTGTGTAACCTTACACTGAGATTTTGAGACAGGCTGAGCTGGATGGCTCATGCCAGTTCCAGCTCTGACCACACCACCAGATAGGGCAGACCCTGCTGGTGGGGGATCCATAAGAGGACAAAAGCCACAAAAATCAACCCATCCAACCCCAAAACTGGGCAGTGGTTGCAAAGGGAGGGCATGGGGTGGATAGAGTGATTCAGAGAAAATTCCTCAGCTTTTTAAAATCGTCCCTGCCCAATGGAAATGCCAAAAGAGTAGCAATTCTGCTTGCTTCTGTCTTGCAGTGAAATCTTTTGCCTGGAGCAGATCGGGATTAGCTCGTTACAGGGCAGCATGTATGACACATCCTGGCCACAGCCTGAGTGAGCAGAGGCTGCTCCTCGGGGCAATCCCTGCCTCTCCCTCAATCTTGTACAGCTCCACACACACACAGAACGAGGCTCTGAGGCTCGGTATAAAAACCAGCTCTGTCTCCCCTCCTGCTCTCAAATACAAGCAATTTAAATCAGAAGCCTTTCTTACAGGGAAGAGCAGAAAGCCAGTGTTTTGAAGCCACATTCTTCTCACTTGTTAACACTGAGCCCAGCCTTCTGCTCATAAATAATGCATATAGCTCTTTTTCCTCAATTACGCAGTAGTGTCAGATTCCACACTCTGCCTTCCCAGAGTTACTTTCTGTCTCTTCTGGAGACAGCAAGGCCCACTTGGATGTCTGCAAGAGCCACAGACTCATTAGACTTGACGAGGATCCTTTCCATCCACCAGTAAAAAGATCCACAACACCTTTGTCCCGGAGTTTCGGTAATTATCCCTTGCTGGACTGAAGTGCTGGGGAGAATGTGTTTACAGTAAACAGGTTTTACCTTCTCCCAGCATTCGTGGTGCAGAGCCTAAGTGCACTCCAGGATGCCAAGATGAGCTGGGCAGGAGGGTCACTGCACAGCTCATGGGCTGGAGTGCACGGAGAGGAGAGAGGAATTAATGCTCCCGTGGGCCGAGCAGGGAGGCAGAAAAATCATGGGGAATTCAGTTTGTCAGGTGTGTCAAAAATGTGAAAACAAAAGAAAACAACCCCTCTTCTTCTCCTGCCCACCATCTTTTTTGATTAATTTAAACTTGCTGAGATGAGAAGCCAAGATTTCTGCTTTGCTATCAACAGCTTGCTCTCTATAGATACTGACTCATTACTGAGAGGCTGCCTGTCTTTATGCCTTAAACTAGGCAGCCAGAAAATGTTACACTGAAGTATTGCATGTTATAGATTGACAACATTTAAAACCTAGATGGCCAAGCTACTGATATAATTTCCATACTCATTAACCATGACATCTCCAGTTCTCCCCCACAGCATTCTGTCAGATTTAGCCAGACCCAAAACCTGTCTTAGCTGCCAGAAATCATTTCTTTACTCCTCCACGGATTGGCATCGCCTGAATGTGCTCTTCCCCCTCGGAGCAGAAGTTTACAGAAATCCCTTTCCCGTTTCCCAGCTGTGCATCCTGCCTGCCCTGCACACACACACGCTCTGTGAGCTGTCCACAGCCATGCCCTGTCTCGCTGGCGAGCTGCCTGCTCACAAGCTGCTCCAACAATTGCCCTTGAGCACGAGCCAGTGCCAAGTCCCCTCTCCGGAGTTCATGCTCCGTGCGAGTTCGAACACGATCCTGCTGGATGGCTTCACCCGCACGCTGACATCGACCTCTTGGGGACC
Organism: Peucedramus taeniatus; assembly: GCA_013400575.1. Taxonomy (NCBI): domain Eukaryota; kingdom Metazoa; phylum Chordata; class Aves; order Passeriformes; family Fringillidae; genus Peucedramus; species Peucedramus taeniatus. The sequence goes on along the minus strand of WBNO01019840.1, from coordinate 374,551 downwards.
CCAGGTTTGCCCATGGCAACGAGCTCCTGAGTATTTTCCAGGCTCATTTTCGCCAGGTTGTATTGTCACAGCCATCTCACAGACCAGCTGTCCGTCAATAGCAGGGTCGGGCTTACAAATGCTGTGTGACACAGGAGTGCAGAGCTCTCGGAGCTGTTGGTATGAAAGAGTGTTTCACACATGATGTGACACCGGAGAGCAAGCACAGCCACAGGGACACAAGGTGGGTGCTGGGCTGGGCCAGGAAACCTTATGTGGGCATTCTGAAAGGGAAGAAGTTTAAGTGGTGGGCGTTAAAAGGGTGAGAGGCCGCGTTTCCAAATAACTTCTCTTACAAGGAGAGTAACTTTAGCCAGTAACAAATCCTGCCTGTGAGCGGGAAGAGCTTCCCAGGCTGCTGCTGCTGCACACAACCAGGGCAAATGCCAGAGTGTCCAAGGGCAGGTCACCCTCAGTGCTTCACAGCTGAAGTACCATTTGTGTAAAAATTCCATAAATAGTGAGAAAGAAAAGAGAGGAACAAAACCACCTCTGTGCTACCAGGTTGGGGCATTCACCTGCAGAAGGACACAACAAAACCCCGGCCCTGGCACCACAAGCATTTGATTAATGCCACCAAATGCCACAGCATCAGTGGGAAAAACATGTTCTCACCCACCTTGTGGGGAGAACAGATCACGTCAGCCCGGAGCACAGAGCTCACACGTGCCCGGGTGAAGCCCGGAGTGCTGCCTCACAAGGCATGTTCCTGCCCCGGGGGAGCAGCGTGCTCCTGGCACCTCTCACGTACCACTGATAACTGCTGCCTGTCCCCTCGCTGGCTCATCCCAGGTCAAATTACTTCTGCCAGTGTCAATGTGCTCTGCTCAGGAAACAGGGGAAAGATGCTTTGCTCTACATTCTAAAGCTGGAAGAATGAAAATACATGTTCAGCTTAAAAATCTCGCTTAAAATATGGAACTGGTCCAACTGCTTCAGATTGGAGCAGCTCAGAGGAACAAAGAGAAGCCTTTCCAACAGACTGGGAACCCAGTCAGGAACAATGGGGCTCAGATTTAAAACACAACCCAGAACTGAGTTCTTGCAGTTCCTGGAAAATATGAGTGCTGGACTGATGCATTTTTTCATTCACTATTATTATCTCCCATAGACATTCATCCTGATCTTAACATCTTTATTATCCACATAGAGCAAGTTTCCTCTCAAACAGAAATGAATGTTCCAGTAAATTTCCTTAGACAAAACCATACAAATTAAACAAAAAAAAGACCCCTTTATAACTTTTAAAAAGCCGTACGCTTCATGTTGTGATTCAAAGTGCTCTTTGTTTCAGTAAGTATAAATACCGAATTTTAAAAAGAAAAAAAAAGCAAAAGTGAGAGGAACAAAACCCTTGTGTCATACACGGGTTAGGTAACAATTGCAATGTTAGTTCCAGACTGATTACACCAAGAGGCAAATGCTAGGTAAAGTCAGGGTTGTTATTTTGCCTCAAGGACAACAGATCTTTGTCCTGAACCCTGCAGTCAATACCTATAAATATTCTGAGTGTTGTCATAAAATTTTGAAAAACCTCTCTATCAGGGACACAAATATAAGACCTTCTGCTTTAGAATTATAGCAGAGTTCAGTTAGAAGCTACAATTCACCCCTTAGAAGTGTAAGAATCGTTTTGCATGCAATTCAGCTGATGTAAAAGATCTTTTTGTCTGCATCAATCTTAAATCCTTTTAGCTGAACTCATTAGCAATGGGGACAGAGAGGACCGGTGTTATCTTAAAGCCCTCTGCCAGGGAAGTTAGACCTTCTCTCAGAGAGGGAGCAGTGGCCACAGAGGTGTCAGGGCAAGGGCTCTGGACACCTCAGAGCCCTCCCTACCTCATCTTCAAACGAGCCTCAATAAATCAGCCCTCCTGCAAAAATGCCGTGTGACCTCTGGCGAGAGAAGCAGCACAAAGCCACACGAACATTTCCTTTTATTATCGGTAAATACTCTTGAATTGGTTGGAATTGTTCCTGCCACTGATATCGCTGATCTCTGAAGAGATAAACACGAGCTGATTGATGACTTGTCTGCAAGATCTATTTCAACCACCCCCAGGCAGGATATTTTCCATGCGGGTAATAATAAATCTTACTATTGAATGTCAGCAAATGAAAGAAAATTACTGTAAAAATAGGCACAGTTATGTATTTCTTATTATATAATATTAAGGAAGATTTTTCAAAGATTTGAGGAGCTTTCATTTACATGCCTGATTTTTTGGAATGTACTCCTTTTGCCTACATTTAATATATACATTTTTTAAAGCCTTGTACAGTCAGCCAATGTAAAGAGACTCTCTCCTCAAAATAGCCTGTTGTGTAGTCAGGTCTGGAAGGTGAGATTCTCATCATGGTTGAGACTGAATAAGAACAATGATGTCCTTTTTCAACAGATGCCAGGGCTGCCTTTTCCTAGCACTTTTTAATGTGGTATTTTCAGGTATTACTCGCACTATTTTGTTCATTTTATTTGCAAAGGAAGCAAATGGCATCCTTTCTGTCAGTTAATAGAAAAGGTTTGAGGGGAGAACTGTCACTCACTCTTATTGCTCCAAATTCTTTTCTAAAAATGATTGTAGAGTTCCAGCGAAAAGTTCTCTCTTCATTATGAGGGCAGCATTGAAAATGCTCCTGCCACATTATTTGTGCCAAGAAATAAAGATCTAAGCAACTTTCTAGGACCTGTTAGACACAATAAAGCCAATGCTTTGTACCAGGGTAGCTGTGCTGCAGAGGAAGGAAAATGTGCAAATCCAAACCTCACATTCAAGATGTAAGCATAAGAAAAGGAGCTGTAAAAACAAGATTAAGGTGATCTACTTACCAAATGTTGCATTCCACCATCATATTATCTGCACAGTATCAAAAAAACCCCCTTTGACCCCAAAGGCAATAATCCAGACAGAGAAAATGTAGAACTATGAGAAAGGGGCTGAAGACAAAATTTAATCTGAGGCAACATTTTCCTGCTCTCTCTGTCCTCAGTCTATGGAGGCCTGGGAAAATTTGGGCTGCAGAGCCTGGGAAGAAAAGTGACAGTGAAAGAAGCAACCTGAGGGAGAAGCAACAGCTTGGTAGATTTGTCCTATGTGATCTCTCCTCTGCAAAATCCACTGCTCCATTCTGGGAGCAATTTGTGCAGAGCAAAGATGGTGAGGAGAAAAAGAGAAGGAGAATTAAGAGAGATGGGAGAGCTGTGCAGCCTGAAGGGAATGGATCAGCTCCTTAGGGATCAGAGAAGCTGTTGGCCAGCAGGATAAGTGGATGGTTCTGTAAAGACTGGGGAAAGCCAGGCAGGAGTTCAAAGGCAGTGGAAGGAGAGTCTGGTACTGCCAAAATCCACCACAACATGGATCTCATGAGTGGAACAGCAACACATTGCACAGTCATTAATTTTGTGGTGTAGAGCAATTAATGAAACCAGAGAGCCTTGGAAGGGTGGTCAGAAGCATCCTGGTCTAGATATTCCTGTTCTAGACAAGAAAAGCTAGAGAAAACTTTGGACCTGCCCAATTAAGAACCAAAACCTACCCTGGCTCTGAGTGTCCAGAGAAACCCCACAGTATTTTTCCTTCATCAGCCCTGACTAAAGCAAGCTGTGAGCTGATCTCTGCTTCCAGCTCAGGCCTGGAGACAGAGGCACTTTTCAGGACCCTTCAGTACGTGATCTATAAAAAGGAAAGAAATAAAAGACTTTGGTTTATTAGTTTGTTACTCTCCAATCCCAACCATTACAGGACAGGCACTATGTTTATGATGGATTCATTTAGAGAACATTTTCTCCCTGCTCACATAACTGTGCTTCAGACTGAAGCCAAAGCTGTATGGGGAGGGGGGATAAAAGCTGCAGACGTTTTTCAGGACCATATACAACCCAGTACTTCAAAAGTGCACACAAGAACATGAGCCAGCAATGAGGAGCTGGCTTGACCTGTAGGAAACTACATCCAATTTTTCATTGTACCAAAAAGTTCTCCTGCAGCTGTGACACGCCCCCCCATTGCATGGTACAACTGTGAGAAGAGGACAGGAAATTCATAAAGATTCACACAATCTGCCATTTACTCTTCCAACAAGCAGTTTCTGTGTTCTTGGAAAGGTTTATTTTAAACTCAGCCTGAATAAAATTATTCTCTGACCATCTCAGAGCAGCTCTCCAGCATCTCTGACAAACACCAGGTTTCCAGGTACCACTGTTGCCATTTCACCTGCAGTTCATAGCACATCGACCTCATCTCTAAAACACATGTACAGTCAAAATCACTGTGCCCACAGGGACCAATTTATTTTTCCATCACCTGTAGCTCCCTTCAGTTTATGCAGGAAGAAGCTGGCAGCCTCTAACAAGGAGTGTTATGAATAGCGTGGTAACGCCTTTCTTCATCCCTGTTAAATTTCTCATTTCATCTTGTGAAGTCAAATCCTGGTTTCTGCAAAGTCCCTAAAACAACCTACATTGATTATAATTGGCTCTGCAGTTGGACTGCATGTACTTTATCTCCAATTTTGCAGATTCATTGCCTACTACTGCTGTCTCCCTACATTTAGACAGTTATCCCACTGCCCTAGAGGTTGTTCTGGCAGCTGGAGGTTGTGACAGTCCTGACACAATACATGGGAGAAGTTATTTCAGTAGAAAAGTTACCTTTCAGTCCTGTCTGACCAGGAATTACAGCTTTTGCCTTGTCTCTATATATGTATCACCCCCTCTCCCCCATTAGGAGCTGAGGACTCAGTCAGCTGCCAAACTGCATGGAAAAATCCTGGTGCACAGAAGAGGATCCAGTACCTCTGAGTGGTTTGTGATTTGCATCCTTTGTTACAGAAGCCAGTGAAACCAAGCCAAAATATCAACTTATTACTTCAGTCAGACCATTTGCATACAATTTGAAAGCACAGTAATTCTGAATCCATGTTGGAATCCTTATGTTACTGATGCATAAGGAATAATACAACAGGATAAAATCCAAAGAAAAATGAAGCTTCACATCAACAGGCAAAGCTAATTCCGCGAAGATGGATCAAGTCATGGCTGCTGAGGATTTCAGCATTCAGGCACCTTTGTGAACCCTATGACAAATTTGATCTGTTTTCTCCAAGTAAAATCAAAGCCAAGCAAGCTTCACTGGCATGAACACTTCGCACATTTCTGCTGCTTCTGTTTGTAATGACCAATGCCCACGGCTCACTGGGCTCAGGACAGATGCTGCTGCCCAGCCCTGGACCCTTGGTGTCCTGTCCATGAGTAACCAGGGTCACTTCACAGATGGAACGATCCCATTGTGGACCAGGACAATGTTCACATGTTGCTTTACCGTGCTCTGTTGAAACGCCAACTCTCTAGAGTTCCACGGGTTCGTTCCCGTGTATTTTATCCTCTCGGTCACAAATGTATCACAACAGTGCTTCACACAGGTCTCCTGCCGCTAATGCATCCCCTGCCGGGGTTATCTAAGTGCTCCTGGTACAACCCCTCTGATAAGCTGCACATCCAGCGCTATCAGCAGCGCGTTATGAAAGGAATGTCGCGGCAAAGCGCTGCCGAGTCACAAGACAAAAACCACCCCGGTGTTTACAGCAGGGTAGGAAATACCACATTAAAATAAAAGCATGACAAGGGAAGAGCGCACACGTTGGGGTGGAAAGAAATCCAAGCCACCCCTAAGCTCCTGGTTCCTTTGTCATCGAGTCAGTGCATTACAGAGAAGATTTGTTTGGAGTGAAAGGCTTTTTGCGAAGCTTTATCTTGGCCTCTAGCAGACAGAACTGACAACCCCGAAGTGGCAAAAACCACTTGCGAAGTGCCACATTCAGCGAACAAAGGAACCCAACACCATGCATGGAACAGCAAACTATCAGCTCCCAGGGGGAAGTGTCATTTTCACATCCAGTTTGCTACACCAGAGTGGGAGAGAAGCTCCAACTGTTTTGAATTCATGTGTCAAGTCAATCACAGGAACAGATAATATTGGAGTTATATAAAATTTCGGAAGGAACCCCCACCCACCACCTGTAACACTCACTCGCCACTGTCAGAACAGTTCTGTAACTGAAGACAGCACCAAAGAGAAGTTGTCCTTACGGCTTTCTGCACAGCAGATGATGGGATCATTACAATTTATTCTGCATATGAACTGAGAAAGAGAATAAGTGTTTATTTTTATTCCCACCAGAACAGTATCTGCAAGTTTCCACTGGACTCTGACTATAAGTGCTACTTGCTTGATTTTAGTTTAAAAGTTTTGCATAGGAAGGAAGGAAGGAAGGAAGGAAGGAAGGAAGGAAGGATGGAAGGAAGGAAGGAAGGAAGGAAGGCTGCCCTACAGATGACTTCAGTTTTTTTTGACGCAAGGCTTTGCTGTCCCCCCAAAGGAAACCAAACTAGATCTGGTTTTGTTTCCTCCTTGTACCTTAACCAACAGCCTCCAAATGGAGGGATTTCTGTTCACCTGCAGGGGCAGTGATGGTGTCAGAGCTGGGAGCTGAGAAGCCAAAAGCCATGTCCAGAGGAGGGTGGCCTCAGGACCTCCACACCAGAGCTGGGGATGGTCTCAGACGTTCTGCTGTGCACTGCAATGCCATGAGGTAATTCCTGCCCACAACTAATCCAGCCAAACTGCATTAACAAGAGCTTGGACATGCACTGAGGAGCTGAGCTTCTCTAACTTTTCTCTCACAGAGGATTAGGAGCTTGCATAGGGTAATTTCTGAGCCCAGGCAGAAGAGCTTTGTGTGAATAGTACCTAAAAGCCTTCTTGATGCCATGTGCAGAATCTCAGGCTCCCTGATGCTGCAAGTCTCACCCCTCGACCTTCCTTAGAGCCCTCTCCCCCTCCTTTGTGCACACTCAGTGCCAAACCCATGAACTCGAGTTTCACCCTCTGCTGTGTGACAGGACACCAAGGAGGGATCACACCTGCCCTGATTTCCCCATCCACCATTTCCCAAATTAAAGCTACACCAGCCCTGTCCTCTTTCACAAGCGCCGAGTGAGAGCAAAGGGAGAAAACCACAAGGGGAACAGATGCTGCAGTTTGAAGAACAAGAAAGAGAGAGAAAAAGATACCATTGCTCTCTGAAAGCATCCAGAAATGTTCCTATTCAATTCATTCAGGCCTACACAAGATCAGGGAGAGCACAGGACTACTGTGAGGAAAATCTAGGTCACATATGATCACAGCAGCACAGCTGCCATCATCTCAATGGCCATGTGAAGTGAGTGAGGACTGCAGCAAGGACCTCTGCTGAAGAGGTTTTTTTTTTTTTTTCCAGTCCTATTTTACAATTTCCCCTCATTAAGGTGTATTTTCCGGCAGGGCTGTGAGTACATTGGGTCTTCAATTGGGGTGAAGGATTTAGCTATAAATCCCAAAAATGATTCAGTCAGTGGAATTTCTGTAGGATCATTTAAATAGTTTATAGGCTGCCAGGCAGGATTTTAACCTTCTAACAGTGACAGGAACAGTGTTACTTTCCTGTTCTTTTGAATGTCAAAACATTTCTTAGTTCTCTTTGTTTCATATCTGTTGTGGATACACATTGCTCCCATTTACATTAAGGAAACAGGAATCTTATGCTGTTTTAATACACCTGTGAAAACTTCTTGAAATCCTCCCATTCAGTGCTCTCTTTTTGTTAAATACACAGGTCAAACCCTGTGGTCCCTTCTCCCCCTTCAAACAGAAAAGTTAAAATAAATGCATGCACACGGACAAAAAAAAAAAAAAAAAAAAAGAACTAGGACAGCACAGCCCCAAACTATTATCTTTTTTCTTTATAGTTAAACAGACCCTCCAGCACCTTCTCCTCTCCCCTTTTTTACACCTGAATAAAGCCAGGCAGGATCTAAAGCCCAAATACTGAACACTCCTGCAATTCAGGAGATTAGAGGGAAAGGACAAATGTTCCTGGGTGCCATGAAGCTAAGCCAAGCATCTTGGAGCAGCATTCATTAAGGAGCTGTGCCAAAAGTCCTGGCGCAGGCAGCTGGAGCAGGAGCAGCTGCGGAGCAGAGGAAGTGCTGCACGGCACAAGGCAGGAAAATATTGCACACAGGGAGCCTTTGGTGGAAGTGAGGATGTTACAGATACAGCATTAATAAGGATTTGTTCCCCAAAACAAGCAGCCCAGACAGCAGAGCAACAGGAAGTCAAATCACCTAAGTGCAAAGGACTGACTCACACCTATTGTGAGACCTGGCCATTTGTCTCCCAAGGTTTTCCTAGCCCGGTGATGCTGCAGCCCTTTCCAAGCCCTGGGACCAGCCCGACTTCTTCCAGCCTCAGGGAAAGCAGCGACACTCAGGGCTTAGGGCAAGGACTCCTTTGAATCATGGCTGATAATTATGTAACTCGGTATGTGTGGAAAAGACAGATATTTTAATGCATAGCAGTTTGAGAGCAAAGGCTCATCTCGGTATCTTAGGTAATATGTCCTCTACCAGGGACTAGAAGTAATAGCTGTGCTATAATATTAAAAAAATCTGACATGAAATCAATCCTGGCTGGAGATCCTGGGTGGTAGCTGACCCTGGCAGCACAGCCCTTCTGCCCTGAGTCAGTCTGTCCCTGTGGAAGTTCGGGGCGGATTCCAGTGGTTCTTCAATGCATTGGCCTCCCTGAGATTTGGGGGGGGACTGGATGAAACCTTAACCTCTTCCTGGCTGCCAGGCTCAGGTTTTGCAGGTAGCTGAGGAGCAGTGTTAGCTGGTTTGAATTCAAAATTCTAATCAGATGAACCAAAGCAACTTTCAATCAAATTAGGAGAACAGTAGGGTTTGTTCTTAATCCACAACCATTTAATCTTCCGACTCATTAGTTGTGCATAGGCTCGATGAATATGTATATGTGGAAGGAAAAAAAAATGTCTTTGACCTTGATGAGAATGATAACACACATTTCAAGTAGGTGTAAGCTCACCTTCCATCACACTCACTATATTATGTAGATTCAACAATTCCTATTGCTCTGAATCAGGGTACTGTGAGTTACAGGCAATCCCACAGCCAATTAGGGTTCTGATGAACCTGGAATGATTAGCACAGTATTTACAGCCAAGCTGCCTCCTACCAATTTGCATGCAAATAAAAATATATCTGTTTTAACAGGCCGTTCTAGGCAATATAACCAGGCTCCAACAACTCGGGTGAGGAAGAGAGAAGTACATTCAAAGACAAAAGCTTCAGAGCAGGATTTGGTTTAAGATCTTGAATATATTGTTTCAATATATCAGTGTCATTCCTTCAGTCCCTAATGAAAAGCTATTCACACAATTTATTTTTTAAAAGAATTTAGATCCACATACAAAAATACTTAGCCACACTATTTCTAGAATGAAGATCTCAACTATCAGGAACATTTCCTCAGTTTAAGAAATTATTCTATACTGCTAAGAAAAATAAACTCATGGGCAAGTTCTCTGAGTTTGATCTGATTTCCTGGTTTATACTTTATTTCTCCTTTTACTGAAATTAATGGGGGAGCTTCCTTTGACTGCAACAGAAATAGGATTGTAAAAACCTTGTCTTCCTTAGGTCTGTTTTGCTCCTCTTGCATTCCATTACAAAAGCTCCCAAAACTGACCTTGACACTTGTCCACACTTCCTGCAACGAGAGTGGCAGAACTTGTACTGAAGTCAGTGGGAATTAGGCACAAGTACCCAAGACATTTTGGGCACTACACCTGGAAAATATTTCAATATGAAACATTTGTGAAGCACAGACACTGGCTTGGGCTAAAGACAGCCCTAGGGATCAGGGGGTAGGAAAGAATCTGACTCAAGTATCTAAGTAGGACTCTTGTGTAGCTCTTGTTGGAAGACTCCCTCTGGAAGCTGTAACAAAGCTGGGGAGGGATCCAAGAAAAGTCATCTCCTGTTCCCTTTCTTGCTTGGGTTTTCATCATAGAGAAGACCAAGCTGTGCCATCAGAGCACTCCAGAGACAGGAAATGGAACAAACTAAAGAATAGAGAAAGAGAAGGGGCCCTAAACCCCAGTCAGACAAGAAAGAACCCAAGCAGGACCATGGCAGGAGACTGCAACCTCTTGTTGCCTGCAACAGCTGTAAGGATGAGAAGCAAAATGTGGATCTCTGCTGTGTGAATACCCCAGGCAAAATCCTGCTAAAACAGGGAGTGCAAGGCAAAGAAGCCACTGCAGACTGGCTGGCAGAATTAAATGAAAGGCTGTATTTACTTTTGTGTTCTTCTCCCCTTCAACCACTCTGTTTCTATCTGTTTGCTGCCTCCATTGTTGTTTATTTTAAAAGCCCCCATGGACCAGAAATTCCACACTTGTGACTGAGCCCCTGCAGAAGTAACTTCTTCCCTCAGCAACAAAGCAAGCGCCAGCTGAGAAGGGGCTCCCGCTGCAGAGGCAGCTCTGCCCTTAAGTGAACCAGCATCTACACGTGCAAAGCCTTCCCTCCAAGTGGGGAAGACCTTTTAACTTGACTCTGCCCGTATCAAGGGGATTAAGGGTACCATTTAACTCAGCCCAGCTTCTCAGCTAACAGTATCCTTGCACGCACCTCCACTGCTCTTTGGCAGCTCCGCGCAAGTTCGCTTGAGCCAGCTCTTAAGGCTTTTATCTTTAAAGCCAATGTAGATAAAAAGTTCAGGAGGCCACGGAGATGCAACCTAAAGCTGCCCCCATAAAGTGGCATGCTCCAGATGAGCAAGGGAGCAGCAATAGCCGGTGCCTCGGTGCTTTCACCGAGGGATCCCAGCCAAAGCTGGCCCTGCCACGTCCGCGGCAGGATTTGCCCGCCCAGCAGCATCCCAAAACCCCAGCTTCTGAGGAGAATATGCTCACAAACATCATCTGTTTCCAAAGGATGGCTTGTGCTGGGGTGAAATGAAACAAGTCCAGTTGTTGCGTTTCTTTTTCCCTGTGGAGCAGGTTAAGGCCAAAGAAATTTAACCGCTACTCAGCTGTTTTCTGCTGACATCGCTTGCATTCCTCCCTCTTCTCAAATAACATTTGGAACTCCCTGCCAGATAGTGCAACTTGATATATGCCCTGATGATAGAGGGTGGAGGGGAGGAAAGTACATTGGCTAATATTTTTCCATTACAAATCTAAACGACCCAATCTACAGTTTAATCTGCAATAAAACCAGCAATTTCTGAAAGCTGGGTCACTGACTTGAGGCCAACACTCCTACCTGAAACCTTTATCCGCAGATCACTTTTAAGAGATTGTGATAAAATTACTATCAGTGCTATTTCCAAGCTGCAGCTTTTGAAGCCACCCAATGGATTCTGAGCCCCAGACTCCTGGATCTAGAGACAAGATGTGACTCTGCTCGGAGCGGTTCAGCTGGCAGCGGTCACGGTGCCAACAGCCTCATTCAACCCCGATGAGATTTTTCCTTCCCAGGTACCTCAGAGATCCTTCAGTATTGAAAAGGATGGTTTGCCTTTCATGAACTCAAGTCTCGGTGGCTGCCACCAACGGAGGAAAAAGCCGGCATTTACCACACAAGGGTTTTCCTATACTAATGGCAGGAAATACCACAAATACCAGGATGAAATAAAAATCCACAGCCCCTCCAAATGCCACATGAATTAGCAAGGTAAGGGCTTAGAATTTCTGGTATTTAGATGTCAATGCTCCTCTATGTGTTTGGAAATTTGGGGGTTTATTACTGCCTTTTATCCACAAATATAAATGTGGCTATTTTTGCCTCCTGATCACAACAGCAGTGCTCTCAGTACTGATATATTTCAAAAACACACAATGGGAATGATATGTCAGGAAAAGAAGAAAACACAGTTTTGGCTGTGACTCTGCTCTGCAAGAGAAGAAAGACAAAGTCCTTTCCTTTCTGTGAGGACTGAGCTATGCTGGGATATTTGGTCCATTTACTTCACCAACTCCCTGAGCTTCTCTCCCAGGGCTGGGAGAGCAAAAATATGAGAAATTTTACTCCAACGTCAGCTGGCCTGAGGACAAGGAGGACAGAACCCTCAGAGGGAAGGCAGCTCCCCAGGGGCTCACAACTAAGAAGTATTTCAGCTGTAAAAGCTTTGCTCTCCCCGTCACCACAGCCATGGCTACTGGACGTGCAGCTGGAGCTCAGCCCCTGTGAGCTGCACAGACAGGGATGGGCAGACAGCCCCCTTCATTCCTCACACCCCAGGATTAGTGACCATTTGTCTGGCTGTACATCCTAGAGATGGAGTCTGAACCCTGGTGCAGGCACCAAAAGCATAAATGTCCTCAGGCTAAACAAAACCCTTAGACCACAGCAAGGTTCCACTTTTTCTATGACTTCAACATTTATCACCTAATCTAAATGATACCACCACCAATCTGATTTATTCTGTGATCACCTCTCTGTTGGTCCAGGAGCCAAATACCACTGGAGCGTGACAGAATGTGCCAGCAATGAGTCCTGGGTCCACCCTGTCCCCTTACAGGCCCCTGAGGGCCCCTGCTCATGCTGCCAGAGCCTGCTGGCCTAACCTGATACAGACATTGCTTCATTCCAAGCAGCCACTAAAACATCTCTTTGTAAGGGATTTCCAAAGTATATTTATCACGAGGTGTTCTCCAGTCCTTCAACCCTATGGGGACATTCTTGGAACAGCCAAAATTCAACTCTCCCTACGCCTCAGAGTCAGGAGGCAAGTTAGTTGGCTTGGAGCTTGTATGAATAAATCAGCTTTTAGAGGAGATGAAAGAAAAACGTGACAGAATTTGGTCCTTCTCATTCAAAAGACCTTATCTAGCAGCAGAGGGAGCGAGGAGGGCAGATTCACCTTCAACATGATAATCTCCTGCTAGCTCTCCTTACAGCATTCCCAGCTCCTGCCCTTCACTGGATGCTGAGCACGAATGTAGGAATGAATCACTGCTGATCTTGGCAAAATACCAGTCTCCCTCCCTTTGCTCCAGCTTGGAATAATCCCAATTTTCCAAATGGCTTCAGTGAATCCAGGATTTAAGTTCAGCTATTAAAAAGTAGCGGGAACCCATAAATCACAGGCTTTATATCAGTGAGCTCTTTGATGCATTTAAAACAATTACTGGGGAATATATGATCTTCCTAAAAATAACTATTTATGTGAACACCAAGAGAGAAGCTACTGTCAAAACAGAATACATGGACAATCCCATCTCCACCCTCAACCCCCAAGGCAGGCACGAAGACTCTCTTCACTCTATTTTGCTGCTCACAGCTGTATTAGAATTGATAATATGTCGAAATGACACATGCTTATGATGATGTTAGAGCAGCATAAAAATTATGCAGTAAATTAATGTATGCAGCAGATTAATGTATGCAGTAAATTAATGTATGCCTGCTTTCAAGGCGAAGAGGGTGGAGATCACCAGTCCATAGGAGGTCATTTTTTTCACCCATCATATTGCTCACAAAATGGCTTGTAATTACAGACTTTTACACACCAGGCTTGTATCAATGGTGACATTTTATTCCTGCCATGGATATGGACACAGGAGTGCTGGATCAGACAGAAAGAGCTAATCTAGAAACAGCTCAAAGAAGAAAGCAGATTAATTCATTCTGCAGTCCACACCTTGCCAGAAATTTTTACCAGCAGAAATTTTCCAGCCTGCAACCCACAATATTGCTCTGCCATATGCAGTTTGCAGCTTCTGCTGCTGTTGTTTTCAGGTTTCCAGTAGTGCTACTGGTCTGTCACCAGAGCGTGACAGGGTCTGTGTAGCACACGGATGTGGTTCCCACAGCAGCAGAAATGGGAGATGACATCTCTGCTGCACATGTGGTGACAAACTATGACTTGTATTAATTAGGTTTTGGAGCAGAGAACAGGTTTCTATCACAGCTGCCCCACTGAAGAGGTTAGAGCACACCTACCACCTGACCCCAGTCAGGACAGGGCAGGAAACCACACACCAGAAGTACATCAGCTCCAGGTCACAGGAAGCACCTGTGGCACCAGATGCTGCTCCTGAATATCTGCAGTGGCAACAGGAACACAGAACCTCTCTGCTCTCACCATCTCTTTTGCAATGAGACAGGGCCAACACACAACTTCCACCACTGAGGTGACCCCTGTCATTAAACCCACCCAACCTGCACCTTGGCTCTGAAACCCACCCCATTGGTGGTGGTGTGTGGTGCCACAGAGCTGCTCTGGCAACCCTACAGAGCAAATCCACGCTCTCCTGTGGATCCTACAGGTTGCAAATCCATGCTGAAAGAAAAACCCTGCCTCATGGGTGCCAGGACCACAGAGACACTCTGCAAGGAAGGCTTTTCCCACAATGGTTACAGCTGGCTGGGACAGGAAGAGGGAGCTCTTCCACTGTCCCCTGCAGAAACCCAAACACAAGGACATTCCAGAGTTTTGTCCTCTCCTTCCCAATCTTTTGTCTTCGCTCTCAGAGCCCCAGATCCCTTCATCTTCTTCTGCTGCTACTTCCACCAGCCCTTCCCCAAGAAAGGGCACACTGCTGCCCAGCTGGCGGTGCTGGAATCCAGCGATTTGCACTTCTGAGCCTCCTTGATCCACCTTCCCAAGGCTTGCTCTGTGGTCCTGCTGACATGAGGCTACCAGGGAAAACAGGCTCAGAAATAACCTGGTGGGGGGCATCCAGCTCCAATTGAACACAAAGCTGGGAGTAGGATTTACTGCACAGAGCACTGAAAATCTTTGGGTTTGGCTTCCTCATGCATCAAACTCTTGACTCTCTGCTCTGTGTGCACAAGATGAACGTTATTGGTACAACCCACTTAGGAAACCTCTGAAAAAGATTCTGCCACTGCAGCATGATGAGGGAAGATGTCTTGATTTAAGAACACAGACATTACTAGAAAGGGAGAAAAAAAAATAAAAGGGTCCCTTACTGTTCTGACATATCAAAAGGAGACTAATGAACCACCAGTTCATAGAACGACCCCGCTCTTCATTTCAGAGCCAGGCTGGCCTTTTGTGTTAAGGACACTGAATAACAAGAGCAAGAACAAACAGAAAGAACCCTTTCCCCCTGCCCAAAGTAAATCCTGAAATGAAATAATTTAAAAACTACACCCTTCTGCCCTACTTTAAGGTCCACATAAGAACAGATGAAAAGTTTTGTTCCATTGGCAAAACTGAATCAAGGGTTTTGATCCTCAAAGATCTCTTAATCGCTTTGCACATCGGTTCTTTTCATTATTTCAAACATACTTGAAGACAGACACTTTCCTCTCTCCCTTTTTTTCCCCCTCTTTTTTTTTTCCTTTTTTTTTAAAGACTTCTCTGTGTTTGGGCCATCTCCCAGCTAACTCTGTCAGGATGGCAGACAGCTGTTTGTTCTTTACTCACTGTGAGTTTCAACATACACACACGTTGATCTGCATTAGCAAAGTCCAAAAAAGCAGAATTCTTGCCACCAAAAGTGTTCTATCTCACAACATCCACCTCTTCGCCCTTCTGGTGCTTAAGAAAAGTTCCAAGGAAAATTATATGTTTCTGTTTAAAAAAAGAAAGTAGTTGTTGGTGGGATGATTGCTGGGTTTTTTTAAAGCTCGACTCAGAATTGGAGTCTCCATCACATCAAACTGAACTTAAATCAAGGTTTCTCAACAATTTCATTGTCTCTGCAATTCCAGGAAGTCAAATCCAGCAACAAATCACCAATTCTTAAAAAAACCCACTGATAGAACCAGGGCATCTTAACACCCCTGTGAGGTAAATCCAGATAACTGGAGGCAGAGTTTTCCAACAAATATACCTACAGTGTCCTTTGGTTTTTTATTAAAATCTTAATCCTGGTCTTGCACTTTCCGCCCAGCTGAATGAGCAGAGACATTTCCTGAAGCAAAGACCATTCCCTGCTTGTGCAAGACTTTGCAACGAGCAGGCTCCCAAAAATTAGACAACAAATTATGGACAGGAGAGATGGGAGGTGGAGTGAGAGTTGGCCAGCTCACGAGCCATCAAGGAGGATGGATAACATCAAAAACAAACTCCACCTGGAAAGCTGCATGTAGGCAGCAGAGCAGAGCAAGTTTAATGTGTTCAGAGCCTGAGGCATTGTTTAGCAAGTGGGTGGATGCTTTTTGAGCCAACTTCATCTACCCAAATGGTGTCAGAGCCATTGTAAACTGCCTTGTTAAATTATGGTCACAAAGCAATCCAGAACTGAGGAGGGCCAGCAACAAAAGGCTGCACAACACAAAACAAAACAGGCACATGCTACAGGAGGCAGGTAATGGCAGCACCTGCTCTGCAGGAAACCCTCCTCACCCTGCAGGCAGCACAACCAGCCTGAGCCCCCCAGGGCTCAGGAGGACACTGTCTCCATCTGATCTGGGCTACCTCAGCCACACTCCTCCAGGTTTCCTTGTCACTAACAAGAGGAAAGAGTATTTCTGTTGGGTGTCAAAAGATCTGAGTTGGACTTCTGCATGCAGCTGTCAAACACAGCAGCCTCCCCCAGCCTCCTCTGCCTTGACTCTTTCTCTCTTTTCTTGCATTTGTCCTCTAAAGGCAGGGGAAGTCTGTAAATAAATACAGTACCTCACCCCACAGAGCTTGTACTGATAGCTGAGCTTTCAGATTCAGCCACAGTAAAGCAACATTTAGACCCTGCTCATTTATTCCACTGCACCAGATGAGTCAGATGAAACACAGCTGAGACCACACCAGCCATCACTGCCCCACAAACCACTTCACTGGCCTCGAAGGGAGATGAAAACCCCAGATCCCTGCCTGACAAGTGTCCTGCCTGCAGCCCTGGGGGTGTCTGCAGGCTGAGAGCTGTGCCCAGCTCCAGCCCACACAGACCTCACAGGCTCTGGACACGTCCACGCCGCCAGAGGACATGGCAGTCCTGGGGAGATGAGCTTTCTCCTCATCAATTTTTAGGAGCAAACCACTGCCCAACATAACAAGCATGTTTTCCAGTGTTCACCAGAGCACAAAGCTTGACAAGAGAGGACTAAAAGGAAACCAGGGATTCGAGCCACCTCCTGACCAGTTTTCCATAATGGGAATGCCAGACATGGGCTGGCAGCTGGTGTGTGGCAAGAGAGAGCTGCTCCTTAGGGCCTCCCTGAAGACAAGGCTCCCTCACCTTCACAGCCATAGGGTTTCTCACTGTAGGTGCCTGACATTTTGCAACACCTTCCTGCACCTCAGTCCCACATCTGTCACAAGCCACAGCCAAGTTCTGCACTTTGCAGGGATTTCTAAATATTGTACCTACAGTGTCCTGCTGCTGGCACGATAATTTCCAGTTCTGCCCTTCCCAGTGCATGTTGTAACATTAAACTTTATTTTACTTGGCAGCCAAAGCTCACTTTTTAAGCAGCTGTGAGCAAAAGACCCCTCAAGTGATGCAAATAAACATAGTTTTATTTTTAATTTGTAAATTAAAACAAACAACTTGTGTTCCAGGCAGTGCACTCCACATCTATGTCCATAAAACCCCGCACAGAGCAAAGGAGACCTTCTGGCCTCTCCAGTGCTCTGAGAAGTGCCTGGTTTTACCCTTAATATAGCACATTGATAAGGGTATAAAACTTCTGATGCATCTCTGAGTCCTTTTTGCATAACCCTCTGAAATCTGAGGCCTGCTGTGCAGACTACCTTTTCCACTGAAATAAAAGTCCAATTGAGCAGGAGAGAGGAATTAAACCTAGAGCATAGTTTTAACCTACAGAGAACTGAAACTGTGGAGTAGATCTGACTAGATTTTGTCCATGGTCTTATTCCTCATGTTTGTAAAGACCACATTTGGGAACTAACTCCCAGCAGCAGCAGCAATCTGGTGTTTCCCCAGGAACAGCAGGTCTGAATGCCCAGTAAATTTTTATCCTCATTGCTGATGGCAGTGGTTTTATTCCTGACAAAGTGAGACCACTGAAGCCCAGCACTAAAATGCAAGTTGGTCATAGCTCACCCAGCCTGGCTTCCTGGAAACACAGGAGTGACAGAGGGACCGAGGCAGTGTCTGCAGGCCTGGTGTCACCGCGCTGCCACTCCACACAGCTCCAGGAGCAGGAGCAGCAGATGGAGGAGGATTGTTCAAATGGCAGAGCTGGGCCTTCCTTCGGAGACATACGGCTCTAGCAACAGAGGAAAACAACCAGTGAGGAGGTTTGAGGAGAGCAGTCCTGGAACACATGTGAGAAACAAATGCAAGGCTGAGCAGGGGCTCTGGAGTTTTTGTTGTTCCTGGCATGGCAGTATGTTGGATACACAGGGTCTTTTTCAAGCAGGACCAAGTTTAAATGAAACACCTGATGAGTGACTATTTCAAACTACATCCTCAAGATAGAGGAGATAGCCAAAAGCCTGGGTCCTGCAGTCTCTGGCACAGCACAGGTCTCTGAGATGAAGTAAAACCCAGAAGGTAAAGATGCACCAAGCATGCACAAATCTTCCAACCTAGATGTGCCCACACATGCTGCTGTACTACAGAGAGGTGCCAAGAGCAGAGTTTTTTGAGTTAGAAAGGCACACAGGCAGGCAATGAAAGAACTTCAGATTTGTGCTAAGTTCCCTTAGCATATAAACTATATCTACTATAAATATACACACGATTTATTTATATGTAGTAAAGGCACAAGGGCTCAGGAGCACTTGGCTCAGTTTGAGTTTATGTCCCTCCCACAAGTTTTCTGCACAGGTTTAGGAAACCTTCTGCTCCTATCTTCCTCTGGGATGAGTTTCTACATTTGTAAAATAAAAACGTCAATCCTTCACCTGTTTCTGGTTCAGATCCACTTGCATCAGCATTGGTATTGATGGAGCAATTCAGATCACTAATTTCTTTGAAAGCTAAATGTTGGTATTAGTGCATGGTGGGGGGCTGCCATTCTGCTACTGCTCCTTGAGATTCATTTGGGTTACTGTGACTGGAGGAAAGAAGAGGAAAATCACACTGCAAATTCATCAGCTCAGGATATCACGGTATTCTGAAGCTGGTCAGTGCAACTGGGTGGGTCGAACAGCTTTGCTGTGGAGTTTGGAGATACGAGGCCAGAGTTTTCATTAGTCCCTCCTGCAGATGCTGTAACTCAGAAGATTGTTTCCAGTACCTCTGCCCACCAGCTTTTCCCAATTCAGCCCGTTGCTTGTGGGAGATTTGTGCAAGAAGCCAATCTGCTATTCTAATGCAACTCAAAGCCAACTCCTTCAGCGGACAAAATACAGTCAGAGCAAATTTCATATCTGCTTTCCCAAGGTCCTTTCTCTCAAACAAATAAACAACAAAAAAAAAGTTTATTTTTATAGAGCTTGGCTTAAAAAGCCAGACTTGGAAATGTACTGAGTGGAGCAATTCTCCAGCACCACCCAAAACTAGCCAGCAAAGGAAAGCTCGCCAAGGCTGTTAATTTGACGGCTGGGGGGGAAACGAAACCTATTGCTGCCATCTGCACAAAGGAAACAGAGGCAAAGCAAAACCCTGCTGTGTGAGCAGAAAGAAAGGTTCAGCACAGCAGAGACAACACAAACCATATGAGACACTTGTTAAACCCCCTCCCTGCTTCTTTTTCCACCACTAAATGCTGCAGGACAATGATCAATCTATTCAATAGAAGCTTCAAACAAGACCCCCAGGACCAACAGTGGTGCAGGTCTGTTTTCCTACAGATTCAGGCACATTGAGGCCCTGCTCCCTGGTAAATCTTTAAGACAACATGAATAGTTTGCATACTCTGAGCCCCACAGATGGTTTGGATCTAAAGACCTTGTGCAGACTGCAGTGGTCACGAAACCCATCAACACAGCAAGAATTTGGGATGCACCACATTTTTAGTTTGTGAAGCAGAGCAAACAAATGAGCTTTTAAAAAATAAAGCCAGTTTGAAAAGAGCTTGATCTACTATGAGCTCTTGGTTCAGTTCATTTCACCGCAAAGGTAAATGTGGCTCTTGTGTGGGCTATGGCCAAGGTGAAGAAAACCTCTCCCTCAGTAATCCTGCTCTGGTGGGGGTTAATCTGCAATCACCTCTATCTGTGGCTCGGGCCCCTACAGCTGCACCAACATCTTGGGCTGGAAAGCTGGCAGGAATACCTTGGTAGTGCACCAGGAGGCTCTGGGAATTTCATTATATTTTCCACTCGCCCAGCGTGTCTCCGGAAGGCCATCTACGGAAGAGAACAGAACCAGCATGTTGCCGCCCAAGCCTCTGGAGTTTCTCCTTTCACACCCACTGCCAAAGCACAAACACCCTTACCCCAGGCCAGATTCTGATCTTCTTTATACAGTGAAACCCAAAATCCACTAATATCAGCTACAGGCTCTTGCTGCAACATCTACTGACCAGCAATACCAAGGGGGACAAGTCCTCCCCTCCTGCCTGCAGCAGTGCTGAGCACTGATTCTCCATTGCTTCCAAATGAAGTTACAAGAAAAAAAAACACATCCCAGCACTGTCCCTGGAGTAGAGGGACTGGCACTCCCCCTTCCAGGCTGGATGGAGGCTCTAGTACATGTTCAGGCTTGTTGCAGCCTGTCCCTCAAGTGACACTTGCAGTGGTGCCCTGGCACTCCGGCACTTTTCACTTCAGCTTTGAAAGAAGCTGCAATTCGCAGAGCTGGCAGGGGCAAGGGGTGAAGAATTTATCAGCTCTGCAGTTCATTTTAGAGAGGGCACACACAAAATGCAGCTCAGCTGGATTCATTCATCTCCTCATCAGAGCAGATGTGAGGATATCCGGTGACCTTGTTGAAAACAGACTCACCTGGAGAGATTCAGAGATTTGTACTGAAACCAGAGCTCTTCCAGAGAAAAGTTTGCACTTGGTGATTGCAAAATTCTCCTTGCAAGCAAAAAATCCTCCTGCAAATAACAGACCACCAGCAGGGTCTCACACACAGAGACATCTCTGTGCTCACAGGATACAGAGAATTTCCACAGGAGCCAGAAAGAGGAAGAAAAGGTGTAAGACTCAGGAGTCCTGACTCCATGCCTGGTAAAGACCGTTCCCTCCTTACAGGAAGATGTATGATACTTTTTCAGTATGCTCACAAGACCTGAGGGACAACCAAGAAGACATCCTGCCCCAGGCACCAAAATGTCACTCGGCAAATTAATGAGGGGTTTGGAGTGAGGTTGTCCCCTCCAGATGTGTCCAGGAGAGACGTGGCACCCCCGGGGCTGCCGTGCGCGAGCAGCCTCAGCGCTGTGCCCCGAGATGACGGACAGCTGTGGTGTGAGCAAACCTCTCTCAGCAGGACTGTCTAACTCCAACTTAAAAACTGAGCTTCTGTTTCAAGTCAGATTTTCCCCTGATGTGCCTCATCCTGCCCAGAGACAAAAATAGAGGAAGTGAGAAAACAGACCTTTATTACCAACTGCAATCCCCACTGCCCAGCAACCAGCTCTACGCTCCCTGTCAGCCTTGCATAAAGACAAAATAATAAAACCAACAGCCCGCACTACCCACAAAATAAAATATAGACAGCATGAGCCTTTATGCAGCTCAGTCACCACGTGTCTGCAAGCTGAGCAGAGGAGAGCTGCAATCCTTGTCCTAGACACTGTCTAACCTCTGCTCTGGCTCTGAACGTGTTTCAGGAGGCGACCACAACCTTGTCATTAGGTAAATTGGGTCTCCTGTCTGTCCTGCTGGATAGGATGACCCCTTTCCAGGATTCCTCATTATTCACCTACACATAGTAGACCATTTGTAATTTATTTTTTTCCCTGCTGGAAAGGAAAACAAAAGCCAGTGGATTCAGTGGTGAGGATAATGCAATAGTTCCATCAGGGTTAGGCTGCCAGGCTGTGTGCAGTTGTGGTGGGGAACATGAGGAGGGCTGCAGGCTGCTCCTGGCATTGCCGACCATAATTACCCCTAACCAGATCACGGTTACACCCTGTTCCCTGCAGCACTTGGGATTTCCAGACTGAAACACATTGCAGGCAGATACAGGGGCTGTTCTATCCCTCCTAACGTCCAGAGCGAGGCTTAAGGGGTCCCAAGTCCACACAGGACTGCTTATGGAAACCTGGTATTTAACAAATGATTTGGATGAGCCAAAGTAAATAGGCAATGGGGACACCATGGAAAACAAATGAGCAGTTTTAGTTGAAGGACCACATTATGCCTTCACAGTATTTTATGAGGAACACATTAGCCCTGAGGAAAAAGTGTGAGGAGATAAATCTCAAGTCATTATATAAGAGATATATGAACAGCTCCCCAGACCACCAGAGACACCCACCTTCTCCCCACCCATGGACTTTAAGGAGAAAGGGCAAAATGTCTTTAACTGTCTCCCATCCCTTCCCATCTCCTCTTTGTCCCTGCCCTGCAACAGCCCGGGGCAGCACCGCAGTCTCCAGCGCTGCAGTTCCCTGGATGCAGCCGGGAAGTGCTTGGACAAACAGAGCAGCACTGCTGGCTCTCAGCACATCCATGGGGACAGAGCAGCACCTCCCTGCTGGGAACTTGCTGTGACACTGGAGCCCCAGAGTCTGGGCTCCGGGGAGCACGTTCAACCTCTGGCATATAACCCTGCAACCCGATCTTCCCCGTTCCCATGTGGGCCATCCCTTCCCGCCTCCAAGGCTCCCTACCCTGGGCACCAGCTTAACCCACCTGCTCTGAGCTGTTAGCTGGTCAAGTGTGCTCCTCTAACATGGAATTTATCTGCAGTTTCTGGGATGCTGGCACAACCTGCCTGCCTAGGATAGAAAGGGTCAGTGGGATGAGAGCTGCTGCAAAAACAGGCCACAGTCCCGCCAAGCATTAACCCCCAGGACCGCTCCCAAAGCCGGCAGCAACAGTCCAGGCAGGAATTTGAAAGGCAGTGAGATGTTCCCACAAACAGGCCAGCCCTTTGGCAGATGGGGGCAGGAGGGCCAGGGCGGCACACAAACACAAGCTCTCATAAGGCCATAAAGAGCTTCTGTTTCCCGACACGCTGCAGCAGCGGCGGGGCGGAGGCAGGGAAAGCAGCAGCGCCGGGCCACGTGGCAGGTCAAACCACCGCCCAGTTTGTTGGCATCCTCCAAAGTTTAAATACGCTTTGAGCCAGCAGTGAATCATCCCTGGCAGGTAAGAATGATATTAATTTATGACATGCCAAGTGCAAGCAGATCTTTTGGTGTCAGTCCAATGGTTTTAGCCTTATTAACACACGGCGATGGCTCAGGTTGCAGCTGTGCACATTAAACTCTGGCAAGTGGCATTTTAAACAATGACAAACTTCAGAACAATCACTCCACACATGGAGCCAGGCCAGGCAAAACTGAAGGGTGGCAAAATAAAGGTCAAGGGGGGGAACCTGTTTGTCTGGGAGAGGAACAGGTGGCCTGCTTGGCTTGCTGCAGGGTCTCTAAACTGTCTGAAGGACACAGTCAGGGATCATTTTAACCCATTAAGCTGCTTAAGCCTTCCTTTACACCGGTTTGAACTTCGAGAAAGCATTAAATCTTAAAGAGCTTAGTAATACATCTTTAGGAAAGCTCTCCCCTGTGCTTATGCATCCAGAGTGCACATCTGCACTGTGGACAGGCACATCCTTCCCATGACAGCAGGACCCCTCTGGCAGCTGAGCCAGATCCAAGCAGCTAAAACACAGAAAGCTTTAAAGTAAAGCCCTGAACTAGAGGAGAATGCCACACTGGGACACAGACAATAAGGGGAACGTGTCCCCATCACCACCGTGCCACTCCGCAGGTCCGAGGACACTGTCAGAGAGAAAAACATCTCCTCACCAGTTCTTCCCTCACCAGCTTCACACAGGACATGGAGCAAACTGTGGCTGCCGAGACCTTGGGTTGTGCCCATGGAACTCAAACCACATCCAGCAAGGATGGCTGTGAGAGACAGTGACTTCTGAGGGCAGCTTCTTACCTTAACACCCAGGCAGAGCAAAGTCAGTCCAAACCATTCCTGCCAGCTGTGTTTGCACCAGAAAATAGGATGATGGAGACATAAAAGACATTTTCATGGCAGGAAACATAAATATTCCATGCCATGTTTCAAAGCTGTATTTCTCAATTTGAAAAACATCAAAATAGGGTTTTTTTAAGTGTCAAAAGCCAGATGTTTCAGAATAAAACAGCAGAATAAGACCTGACATGTAACAATGTTTTCCAATGCAGTGCTTCCAAACCAGTTGTTTTCACAATTTTTCATTTGCCCCCTCTCCACCCAGTCTTATCCTTGCAAGCAGAATTTTTATTTTCCAACCAGGTACTTCCCAAAAGAAAGAATTTTGAGCAATAAATCAGATCTTGTTAAATAAATACAAGGATTTAGCTACACACAAGATCTGATCCAAAACAGAACAGGGTGTAAATTTAAAAAGAAATAGTTCTCTCAGATTTAAATACCAGGTGTGTGGATATATTTATTCCCAAATGAAATTAAAGGAATTAAATTCTTTCGTAACAAGGCACTTTTATTCTGGAATAGGAGCATCCACATATGAAATTAATCAAGAATAGCTAAAGCCACAGTAAGGTCTCAGGCTACTGACTGTAAGTGAAAACAGTAAATTCATTCTGCCTCTTGCAGTTTCTTGCTACATAACACACCAGATCCCCCTGGATAAATGTTCCTGTTAGTAAAAGACCAGTCCCAGCATGTCTGTGAACACCTCATGATAATACTTCAATGAGATGGACTGGAATCAATATTTTTCATCTTGGCAGCTCGGGGCCAGCGAGCAGGAGCTGGGCAGGGCCGGCAGCCAGCGCGACACCGGCGCGGCGGGGAGGACAGCTGGCACAACATTGACCTGGAAAGACATTTCTAGCTAGTAGGTATCAGTTCCTGCACCACCTGAGCCTCCTGGAGGGAGGAGGGAAAAAGGAGATAATTAAATAGAGGTTTTCAATTCAAACCTTCTCCAAAGTATCTTTATAGGGATCAGACAGAAGTTTGGCTACAGTCTAGACCGAGCTACTGGAGAAATGTGAGCCCCCATGTTTCATAATGGAGGCTTAAAAGCCAGGATTAGATACTGCTAGATCTAAAAACCTGATACAAAGTACTGATTTAATATACATTAATTCATTAATTCAAGTTAGATATCCCTCAGTTCATCTGCAGCCAGAACAGAACACGTATTTGTGATCCAGGTAATTGTGCAGAAATGTGATTAGGTGGTGTCTCTGATGGAGTACAAACCTGTGTCACTGTGCAGGTAACAAACTGCTTTAATATTGGTCATAACAGGACCACAGGAGAGGTCTGTTTTCCAACCAGAAAGCAGAACAGCATTTTCTGGTCAGGAGTGAGGACTGAGGGAGGAAACAAGGGCTATTATTTACAGCTATACAAGCAGAGAAACAGAAGAGGCATTACACTGTGAAGAGTAATGAGCGTGTCAGAAGTATAAAATCAATCTTAATTCTACAAAGATGTAAGATACAACTAAACTCCCTATTGGGCAGTTACTCACTTTTTATAGAAACAAAGATATAGAACAGTAAGGTGTGAATATAGAGAATAATTAATCTTGGTACTTTTAGACATGGGGTTCTCTACTGCCTGGACAACCCACTGTTTTTCATCCTACTTTAAAAGGAGCATTTACCTGGAATTCATATAGGAGACCTTGCCAGCCCTATTCCAAGCCAGGCTTTCTGAAGAAAGTCAAAGCTGTTATTCTTGGTAATTCTTCTCTTCATGTATCATCTCCATTGATTCAGCTTTTTGCAAAATGAAATTGGAGAGCCAACAGAGACACAGCAAAATCAAAGGTGGCCAAATTCGAGTCCATGCTCAGACTGCTTCGAACTTCAGCGCCAGCAAAGCAGTCACAGTTATCACAAACTGACCCAACAATATTCAGCTTGATTCTTCTAATTGCTTTAACAATAAAAATCAGTGGTTAGAACTCTGTAGTATAAAGGAAACCTAGTAAGATTGAAATAGTAGCTACAAGTGCAGAATTTTAGGAGTTCAAAGGACAATAAACCCAAAAAGGGGCATATTTGATACAATTAGTTAATATTCACCTCTAGAAGAAACACTGGTTATCTTCTTAAATTTATTTTTTCATGAGATCCAGGCAATGTCGTCAGCATCTTTAGACCAGACCTGCATTTTGTGATGAATTATGAGCTCTCTTTCTCATTCCTAAACAAAATGTTAGTGTTCCCAGTGGACCCTACATGCACCAAAATGGGATTTAACAATGCTTTTTTTTTTTTGCTTTCTTAATCAAATAGCTTGATTTGCTGTTATAACAGTGCACTTAGAGAACATTCACAGTGCTGATCAATAAACAAACAGAGTATTGCATTTTTCATTACAAGAAAGCTTTCTCAACTGATCTTGAGGAAAAAAATTAACCCTCCTAATAACTTTGTGAGATTCACAGCAAATGACAGAACACCTTGGGGTGTCCTGTGTCAGGGCCAGAATTTGGATGATCCTGATGGGTCCCTCCCAGCTCAGCATACTCTGTGATTTCATGGCCAGTCCTCATCAAGTGGCCATAGTCATATTTAGCACCAGGACAGGGCTCCACGAGTGGCAGCTTTCTCTGGCAGAAAGAGCCAGTCAATATTTACATTCCTCATGAACATACAAAAGAGCATCAGGGTACTTGAGAAATTAGCCCTTGATTGCCACTTGGAAGGCATCATCAGAAAGGCAAATCACTTCAGCACCTCCAACAACAGAACCGCTTTCGTTCTTGAGACTCGAGATCTCTCACAGATGCGTCAAGGTCTTTGCCTGGGAGCAGGAGATGTCTGAAGGGCACAATGGGTGCTGAAAGAGCCTGATGTGGGGGGTTTATTATTTAAAATGTGAAAAGATAAAAAAAGCATATGGACAACTCCTGCTTTCTTTATTGCTGAAGCAGCAGACAGAAATCTGATAGTCCTGAGCCAGCTACAGGGAATACTGGTGGGGTTCTTCAGTGCAGGATAGAGAGGGTTCTACTGGAACATTAAATTGTTGCTGAAGTTGGGGGACACAGATGCAGTGGGATCAACTCAGCATTCATATTCCCAAAATGTCACCACACAGAACAGCCCTAAATCTTGGCTTAGAAGTCACAAAACATCCAGTGCCTTTCCAAGTGAGATCTCGGCTCTTCTCATTTCCTGCATACAATAGCATTATTCAGTCACTGAAGTTTCCACTTAGCTTGCATTTATGCCAAGTACTTTTAATTGCAAAGGAAAAGGATGTTAAGCTCTCCCATTTCTTTCTTTCTAATTCATAAGGGACACATCAATGGTTGGTAAAAGTTATAGGTTAAGGATTGTTCTCCCATTTATTAAGGGACTCACATCCTCCTCCGGCTGCCAGGCAAACAGAGGTTACCCTCCACTGCAAGGGCAGGAAAAGTTACCTTGTCACTTGTAAATACAAAAAAGGGCAAATCATGGTAAACTACCAAACAGGCTTCAGGGAAGTCTGGACAGCACCTAAACCTGCAACGTTTACAACTGATCTGAGTCACCTTGGCCACCACAGGTCTCACTGGAGAATGGACACAGAGTATTCACCCAACACACTCACAGAAATCCAGACAGCATCTAGCTCAAAGAACTCATCACAACATGGAGAGCAGCAGCTCTGACTGAAGCAAAATGCTGCATAGCAAGGATTGAAACAACTGGAAAAACAGATGCTTAATTTCTACTTATTTTTGGCAGCCTTGTTCCCATGATATCTGTTAAATGAGGAAAAAAAGCTGCTGAATGCTGCTTAGTAAGGAATCCATGAACCACAGCCTCATCTCTGGACTATCAGGGTGGCAGTACAGCCCTACAGAAACTTATTTTCCTTTTGATCAATCCGTGGAAGGGTCTGAAGTAACATTTCCATATGGGTTTTGTTTCTATTATGCAAGATCTGATGAACTACATTGTCTGAGACAAAGGGATTAAATGAATTGAAGTGGTGTTTCAGGCTTGGGAGTGCTTTTAGTGTCTTCACCCCACCTCTTCAGCCTTGGGACAAGACTTATTAGCTAATTACCATGCAAATGAAGTGAAATGTAAATTAAATGCTACATTCTAACATAGCTTAATAGTCCCAGGAGCAAGAATTTAGTTAATTTAAATGAACGGTAATTCTATCCAAAAATATAGTTTATTAACAAGCACATACAGTAATTTGCACCACTAACTTTAAATAAACCACCTAGCAGGCTCACCTTCACATTAAGTGACATTTGGTTAATACAGAGCAAGAAAGCAATGCACATGTGCTTTCCACAGACACAGAATGAACTCAGTTGCAAACAGAGTTCAAGTCATAATCCAAAAAAGGGCACATAAAAGCAAAAGCAATGAAGACTTCACATGAACATTGCCATTTCTTTCCACCAGACCTTCGGTCTCCTACAAAATAGGTCTGTAATACAAAAAAAGTAATAAAAACTCTGGATTCAATTTATTCAGCCTCTTCCATCACAAGTTAACTATAACATTTTGCAACAACATGAGTAGTATTAAGAGGGAGGTAAGAGGCAAAGATAGTTACATCTTGGAATTATGGAAGAGCAGCTGCAGACAGAGCAGCAGCCATGGATTCTGGTGTAGTCCCAGTTTTTGCAAGAATTATAAAGATGGCAACACACATTATTCCCTCTCATCAATTAAAACTTGACCCACTGTCCACTGACATCAGGGCAAAAGTTCTTCTGTTATCAGTGGAACTCTGCTGGGGCCAAAGTGGCCTTCAAAAGCCAGTTGTCCTCTCTAGTGACAGGTTTGTCACTCTCCAGTCTTCAGCTGGGCTGTGATGTCAGTAGAACCTGACACGCTGCTCCCACACGGGTGTTAGACCAGTCCAGTGCTCCCTTCAATGCCAGAAAAAGGGATTCAGCAGAATTCAATCTGCAGGAATTGAAGCCAGCTTGGCAATAAACAGCACTGCTCTGCTCAGAGCAACATCTCAACCTCACCACAACCAAGTAAATAGAAGGTTTGTAATGAACCGTGGTAAGAGCCCAGGAGAAGCACCAAAACAGAAAAACACACATTTTTTTATATTAGACCTTGCTCTTTGCACGAGAGAGGGCATTTCTGGTCCTCTAAGGGGCGATGAGGAAGGTTCCCAGGAACAGCACTCCGAATGTAACGGTGTCCATGGCAAAAGCACTCCAAAGGATTTTTAAACAAAGCCAGGTATTCCTCCATTTCCTTCATGGCAGAACAAAAAGCTACCTCTATATAGGGTTTGAATTTTATTAACATGGTGCCTGTTATCACAACTTAAACAAAAATTATGCCTGTGATCCCTAATTATAATTGAAGTTAATCTTGGAAAAATTTTATAGCAGTATCAATGGGTTAAAGACTTAATTTATCTCATTCTTCTCCTGCACCTTTCCCTTTGTAATGCCTTGAGGAAAAAAACCCCAAAAACTTTTTCTGCTTCCATCCTAAGTGAAGAATTAAGATCTACTGTTAACAACAAAAAGCTTTTTAAATGGTAATTTTTTTCAACATCTGGCACCTGATGTTTTGTAGTACACAGAAAAAATTACCTAGGTGGGAACTAACCTGACAAACCAGAGCAAGAAATCAAAAATTACCCAGAAACAAACCAACTAAAGAGAAGTCCAAGCACTGTGGCACCTTGAAAAACCAGTGATGCACAGTTCAATCAGCAACAAACTCCCTCTCTGCAATTTGCATAGCTGGCTCTCATGCTTGCTGGTTATGAAATACTCTTACAGCAGAACAACTTTAGAAAAATTTGGACAAGTGAGAATGGAGTTATTTTAATCTAGAAGAATATCACTCAAAGATACAGATGAATACAAATACTGTTCATATTAGAAAAAAACCCCAAAACATCAAACATGAATTTAAGCTGCATTCTCAGTCTATATATTGGCTTTCCCCTTCTTTGTTTTATAAAAATAGGGTATGACATTTCAGCTTCAATTGCATGTTTAAGTCATTTATTTATTGAACATTCCATTCTTGAAATATCATCTATTAAAGTGTTAGTTAAGATTCATCCTGCTTATAGAACAGGCTAAATTTCTTCTGAACTGCAGTTGGAGACAATAATAAAGAGACTGATACAGACTCAATAAGAAATAATTAGATTATGGGAAGAAGAAATAAATAAATAGCTATAATAATAAAATCAAGCTTCACTCTCCTTGACTCCTAATAAAACAAATGCTAATGTCTTTTAAGTGATCACAGCCAGATTTTTTACTCCAAAATAGTATTTACAGACTGAATTCAGATATAAACTGCAATTTCAAGTCTACAACTTGCTATAAAAAGAGAACAAAAACTTCCAAGAAAACATCTCCTTCAAAGACAGAGGAAGCCACAGTAAAAATTATTACTGAAAATTCCTGATCAAAGTATTGTATAAAAATTAATACCTGTAGCACTACCATAGCTTTCATCACCTGTTTTTAAAAAAGTGGATTCTGTCCCACATTTGCACATTTCTGATACAGATATAACTGTACATGGGCAATTTACATCTCAGCTCTGAGGTACCAAAGGAAGAGGAAAAAGCTGAAGGTGGATTTTGCTGCCTCAGCAGTGAACCCTGTGGGGTGGCTGGGGCTGCTGGGATTCCAACATGGAAACAAACCTGGGAAATGACACAGACAGAAATCCAAAAGCACCAAGGCTGCTTGGACATGGCTCTTTCCCCTACTGCAAGGCAGATTTAATAAATGGGATTTATTTTAGAAAGTTTCACAATTCTTAAGCAGTAGATGATACTTGCATTCCTGAATGATTAAGTTCTACATTTCTTAATGCTACTTCAACTCTCTAAAACCAACCCAATAAAACCAGGAAAGATTTTTACAAGTAACATGCACAATCTAAAAATTCCACCCTCAAAACTGCCTTTTTGGTACTCTTCTAAGCTCTTAAGATACTCTATTTACTGAAGAGATGCCAGGAAGCCTGCAGAGGGAACAAATGCTTCTTTGGCAACAGGAAAACATTTTAATGCCTCCTGCCTTCAAAGTACGCACACCTCACCACAACATATGCTAATACACTACCAAATAAGTCTCTTTATCTTGCCATTTTTATAACAAACTGTTTCATTCATATCTATTTCAGCTTGTAACTACCTAATGCACAGAGCAGCACACTGTGCTAAATCAACAAGTGGTTTATACCTAAGAAATAAAAAGTAAAAAAAAAAAAGAACAAATTATATTTTAAAAATATTATACATTCAAAAACAAATCAAAAGGGGCTGATCATTTATAAACTGTTTCAGTACAAAATCAAAATCTTTAGTCACGTAGGCATTTTGGGCCTTTTTTCCATCCTTTGTTCTTTATTTAAAATAAACAAGATGTAACAAAAAAAAGAGTCCCACAAATATGATAGTGAGTGGCAATTTGCACCAAATCTGCCATTAATGTATACAAACAAATGTCCCAGCCCTTCTGTGCAGGTATCCATGTGTGCAAATATACCTGTGCATGAAGATACACACCTGCTCCTGGATTTCCAGCCTTCTCCAAGGCACACAATCCACTGACACACTTGGACAAATCAGCCAAATGCTGAATCTAGAAAAAGATCAAGACCAGCTCTTTGCAGATCTATAGCCTGCAACTGTAAAAATATAATAAATATAAAGATTTACTATCATATTACTAGTTGGATTTTTTCCAATGGAAATTGATACTTAAAGTTGTCTTCTTCCTGAAGAATTCCATGGAACAAAAGAAGAACTATTTCTAAAAATAAAGCAATGAAAATAAAGACAACACACCCTCAAACATGCTGGAGCAAGAGCCCTTAGTGTAGGCATCAGTACCAGCCTTCACTGAAACAGGATCTTCAGTCTCCAGACATATCCTAGTTACTCCCATTAAATAACTGTGGTATTTAATGATACTAGAAAGAAAGATCTGCTTTTAGCATGTGGATTTAAATACCACAGAGAACTGTCAAAGAATTGGTATACAACTGGGATAACTCTGCTGCAGTAAACATTAAGATGACAGGGAGAAAGTAAGGCTGAATTCTATGGAAAAGTCACTGGGATCCATCCAAGGTTTCTGCAGGCTTACAGCAATACACCTGATTGCAGCTGTACAGGGGAAGAGAATAGGGATGAATAAGTGAAAATTTGTTTGCCATAACTGAACTTTTTTTTTTCCAGTTAGAGGAATGCAACTGCCTCAAATGATGCAATGGGTCAACCTGAAATCCGGCACATTTGAAAAATACTGGAAATCCTGAAGTCAGAGCTTGTGAATGTGTTTGGTTTGTGTGCTGCCTTGGAGGAGAAAGAAATTAATACTTTTAAAAGCTCGGTATTTACACTTCTGAAAAGTTCCTGCAGTTCATCCAGATTTGATAGGGCAGGATTTAAGTGCCTCAGAGAGTTCCTGACTGGGCACTTCTGCTGCTTTGGCACAAGCACACATGGTATTCCAGTACCAAGGGGACACGGCATCGAATGCAGCTTTACACTGGCAGCACTCCTGAGGAGGTTGAAATGTTTATCAACTCAGTAGGTCAAAAGTCTGCAGACACTGGGTGGAGCAGCAGTATGCCACAAAACTAACAGTTGTCCTCCTAGGAGAAAAAAAAAAAAAACAAAAGGGGAGGGGGGGGAACAGTTGTCAGTAAAGATTAAAGCTCCTGGCTCCATTCCACACAGACAACGTGCTGGTTTGTAAAATACGGGATTAGCCCATCTCCACAGCCCAGAAAAAGCACAGGTTCATTTGCTGTCTCTGAGTGCCTGACTCCAAGGCAGGGAAACACTGCAGGGGTTCTAAAAACCTTCCTGGTTTCTTATACACTGGGTTTAGAGCAGCAGTGTGTGGTTTTTCTCTCTGAGCAGGGTGTGCCTGAGTGTCACAGCCAGCAGGTTTAGCAACTGACAGGAAAATAGCTGGGCAGCCTCAGCCCTGCTCATGTGTTTCTTAAATTACTGCTTGTAGGCATGACATGACTGAAGGCCAGTGTCCTCCCTGGTTAGCAGACTGAACAAGCAGATCTTCAGAAAGGATGAGTGACAGGCAGTGCTGTCACACCGTGCCACGCAGTGCAGCAGGGATGGCACTGTGCAAGTGTGATCCGAGCCTCACAGTGACCCTGCTCCTGCTCCAGCCTGGCAGGGACTGAGATATCTGCCTTCAGAATGTTCAGATCTGTTTTTCACTAACCCAGAAATCACACTTTACCCAGTGCTCATGGCATCTGTGCTTTTTCAGATACAGAAATCCAGTCCAACACGTAACTCTCCTTCCCTCTAAGAGGATACAGAATGTGATACGGAAATCCAGGCTGGAGTTACTGGCATGGATGTGGCATGTGCTAATCAGTGCTGTTCAAACGCCCAGGATCCTACCCTGTGTATTTTCATGGTCACTTTAAGCTCTTTAGAACAGAAACCCTGTCCTTCACATCTTTCTAAACCAGCTATCACACCTCCACAATTCCACATAATCTTACCACGTCAAGTGCACAAGCTACAGAGATAAGGATGACAGGCTGCCCTGTTTAGATCTCATTTTCTGTGGATTTGCATCAAATGTCAGCTACTTAAGACTGGATTCATTAAAGGCATTTTGCAGAATACAGTACATTCTTGTCTAAGGGAAGAAATGATAACTATTTTTGAAACAAGTGAAAACCGTGCAGAAATACGTATTTTTAATTATTATATTTTAGAATGTTAATATAGCATTCTTCCAAAACAGCTCTAAAGTATGCTTTTGTGGAGTCTTAACTTTAATAATTCCTAAAGGTGTCTACTTATAATGTCTATCATCTTGTAACTGTAACTTCCACAATGAGCAATGCTTAGCAATTAATTACAAAGTAGTCCAAACTCTCACATTGTTGAATTATTCAGGGTAATAGATGGATTTAGTGACTAGCCAGTAGCTTTCCATCATTTTCTTAGAAAATGATACTGTTGAATGTTTGAAAGAGATTCTTTATAGCATGATTATAACATGACTAAGAATATTATGACTGTAATATGGAAGTTAATTATTTCACTCAACATGAAATCCACTGAATTTCGACATGTGACTGAAATGTATTAGAGTGGCAAATTGAAGAGTGCAATCTCTGCAATCAGATCTTTCTAAGAAAGATGGCTTTTCCAAAATAGCATTTATGCAGCCCTCTGGCTGCTGCCCAGATTTGGCATACCTAAGTTGTTTCATTTCATAAAGCTGAATTGCTTACAAATCAGATGCTTCTCATGTTACAAACTCACAGGAAAACAGGCTGTGATACAGCTGTGTAAATCAGGTACCATCAACCTGAACCACCCATTAGTCTCTTCTCTTGTATTAAAGATCTTGCTACTGAAAAGCAGTTTCTTGTTTTTGTGGAGGATCAAATCCACTACCAAATCAATGGATTTCCACAGGCCAGGAACTAAGTGGTGTTCCTGTGTTATACAAACACCAACAAGTAATCCCAAAAACATTTCTTTTTAGAGCACCTTTCTTTTCTGCCCACCACCTTTAGATATATGCTTTATAATTAACGTCTTGACTTGAATTCCCTAACAAGAATCTAACATCACCTTTGCTTGTTTAACTCCAAGTGACTTAGCTTTAAACCCCCTTTATTACTTTTCAAACAGTACAAGCTGAAATTTCTCAGATTATGCTTTTCCATTGCAGAAAGTGGATTCATTTATATCATGGCTCATGGAAGGCTACAGTATCCACTCAGACTAATAAGGATTAGGGAAAGAATCACTGCAAAACAATCCGAGCTCACCTTAAAGGTATTTTATATCTTTATGTACATGAAGGTAACATTCCCTGAACCATATTCCTATTTTGTGTCCTTTCTATGAATGTACTGTCCAGTAGGTCAGCAAGTCTGTGTGGGCTTGTGTACTTGACTTGTGAATCCTGCAGACACTTTCACAACTGCAACAACCATAAAACTGAAGTATTATTTAAAACATGTATTGCTACAAAATGTATGTTCCTATACAGAATGCTTCCACGGCATATTTCAAGTTAATTAGTGTGGAAATTCAAACAAGAGTATTTTACTGCAGAGCATTTTAATTAAGATCCTGCTTTAGAGTATTTTTCCTGCATCTTGATCCTGCAGCACTTTATGTTTGATGGTGGCAATCTGAAGTCAGGGTTGAGACCATCAGGGCAATTACTGGTGTTAGGTACCACTTCCTTCCCAGGGCACAGAGGTGCTAGGCATGTGCTGCACTACCACAAACAGCTCAATCCCATCCTATTCAAACCCTTTCCTGTCTTACACCAGGCTGAGACAAGTATATCTAAAGACCCTTTTAACAGGCTAACAGAAATATTTTGGTTGACTCATGAATAAAATATTTGTCAATGTATACATGCAATCACAGGCTAGGGACTTGGGATCTGAAATGCTAAGTTTAAAAAAAAAAAAATCCTTAAGAATATGCTTTGTTCCATAAGGTGTTTTTCTTCCTAAACGAAACCCCAGTGTAATTTCCTGTATAATTACCCTTGATGCAATCCTGCCATTGGAGTTTCCCTCAAGGGAAAGAGCTTTGGGTAGACAATGGTAAACATAGGCTGGCTGCAGCGGTGGCAGTGTCCCAAGGGACAGTGCAGCAATTCCAAGAGGCTTTTGGGTAGTGAGATTGGAGTCAGAAAGTTTAAATCTAGAGAAGAAAAGAAACAAAAAATATTTATAATAAAGTGACTGCATGATAAAGGCAAACACAAGCATGATCCATGAACAATTCAGAAAGCAGCTGCCTCACATTCTTAAGGCTTTGTCAAAACAACAATGAGGTAATACAAATTACCACAATTAAAGTGAGACACATAGTGCTTTCCATGTCTAAATTCAAAAAGCTGAAGTTAAATGTACAAGTTTAGCATCTGCGGGCATAAGTTTAACTGGTGAAAATATTACAGCTTGAGCAAATATTAGAAAGGATTAAAAGATCATGAAGGATTTTTAGACACAGAGGTGATCTAGACAGATGTTTAGTAACTAATAACAATACAACATTATGAAAAGGACATCAGTAGTATTTTATTAAAATATTTCAGCAACCAATCCAGCAGGATAGCTAACCTCACTACAAAGCCCAAACTCCACCATCAGCAAAAAGACATTTGCAGTATTTGAAATTACTTGAAATTCAATCCAGCCCAGCATAATTCTCACAGGTCCAACCAAAGAGACCACTCTAAAAAGATCGATACATTCCTCATCTGTTAAGTGTTCCCCCACAGCCTACAAGATGCCATTATTTTCACCAAAAGGGACTCCAGGGTCATTTCCTGGGAAAGAGCCACCACTTTCCCAGGCCTGACTCAAGCCACACTGTGTTTTATAAATTAAACCCCACATGCTAATCTCCATCTAGAAACTGAGAGACAGCCAAGACAGGTGAGTTTAGGTGCTGAGTAATCAAGACAAGATGCAGTACCAATAAATCAGTTTTATGGTATCACACTGGTTTCACCTTTCCACCACTGCAAAGTTGAACCCCAGACACAATGTATCACAAGAGCCCCAAGCAGGGGACGAGCAGGACATTTGCGTCAGAAAGAAAAGGTCACACTCTGCAGCCAAGCAAAGATTGAGGAAAAGTAGTCCAGTCACTTCTGTCACTTCCCCAGCAGCCGCCAAGTATTTAACAGCACTCTTGAAACTGCAAATTTAGGCAGTGACAGATGAAATCTGCTACTTTAATCATACATGCCACCTGCTTCCCCAGCACAGCATTATTGTACACCTGTCTGACACAGGCACTGCTCCTGCTCACCAAAACTGGGGTGTTGCAGTGGTAATGCCCACAGTCTTTAATAAAGTCAC
The DNA here is from genome assembly GCA_013400575.1 of Peucedramus taeniatus. NCBI lineage: Eukaryota > Metazoa > Chordata > Aves > Passeriformes > Fringillidae > Peucedramus > Peucedramus taeniatus. The sequence continues at coordinate 337,818 of WBNO01019840.1, read as the reverse complement.
TCAGAACAGGACATATCTATGGGTGTGTGTATATGGATATATAAATCCATCTTTTTCAGGTTCTGCATCTTGGCTGAAAATAGGTGTAATCCTCACAGCCTTGTATAAAACTGTTTACAAACCGGTCCTTAAACTGATTTTGCAGTATTACCTTCCTATTCCCAAACCAAACTTCACTGGCATCTTCAGGAACCACACCCACACAGCTGGATTCCAGAAATGATTGTGCAAGTCACAAGTGGGTGAGAAAAGGCAGACCTCCTTGTACACTTTTCCTGGCAAAGCAGTGAGGATTTACTACAGTGGCCAAAGTACAAAGAGACCCTTTCCATAATCTTCCCACTGGAACTCTCCACTCTTCCGCTTTCTCCTTTGACCTTTAAAGCTGAGAATTCCCAAGATAGCATCAACAGTGGGGAGTCACAACACATCCAGATCTGAGAGGATCTGCAGGTTATCATCAGATATTGCTAACTCATGTGATTGCATGATGCAGAACCAGATGAGCCAAGGGCCACTTTAGAGCAGAGAGCCTGAATTGGGGCAGAACTAAAGCAGCTCAGCTGTCACGCTGTGCTGAAATGGCCGAGGGCTGCTCGCATTTCTTCTGCCTTATGTATAACAAGTCTGCCAGTTTAGGAGTGTGCTGCCTGGCAAGGAGCTGCATTGTTGGCTGATGCATCTGATCTTGCCTCAGGAACTGTATTTCTCATCTCCTATTTCCATTAAAGAGTGTCTCCTGCAAAAAAAAGCATCCTTCTTCATACAGGCTTCAAGTAAGAAATCATTTATAAGCACCACTTGACCTCAGAAACAGTCTTTGGAACTCTGGTTTTTGATATTGGACATTTTTGTTCTAAGGCAGCATTTCAAACATAATTTGATTAAATTAATCTTTTAAAACATAAACCCTTGCCCAAGCCTTTGAAGAACTGTTAAAAATGTTCCTATCACTGCCAGAAAGCGCTTTCACTCTTTCTGTAATCTGAAGAAAGCAGAAATTTCATACCTTTCAAAAACCTGTAGTAGGTGTTATAGAGGGTCCTCATGGCCAGTTCTTGCAAAGGCAGCACATGATCTGTTTCTGTCCCTATAGATTTCACCTCTGCTGGCAGGAACACAGTTAACTGGCCTGATGAAAAAGAGAGCAGTTTCACCTCTGAAACTTGAATTGGAGAACCACAACTAGAAGGACACAAGACATTTAGAAAGTGGTTAGAAAAAAAATAATAAAAGTAACTTTATAGGGAAACCCAGATGACCAACCCAAAGTAAGCCTGATACTGTTCTCCAGTGTAGCACCCCTAAAGGATTTCTTGCAGAGAGCAGCGCATGGTGGTGTTGGCCTTTAAAGGTCCCTTCACAAACTACTCTATGATTCTATGTTTCTACAGATTCCCACCTTCTGTGATGTGCTAGACATGGGACATTTGGAGGAATTACTCATCAAATAACATAAAGAAGTTGAGAACACAACCCCAAGGGGGTGAACCACGTATGCTGCGTGCCCATTACTTTGCCCACGTGATGATCCCTTTTAGCCTCTTGTAAATAAATCCTTTACTGAGGGGAGCAGTTTCCTACCCATGTCTTGGATCAACCAGCTGAAAACAATCATGGATTTCTCAACCATAACATGTGAGGCAAACTCCAGCCCCCAAAAATATATTTTAAGTGCCACTGGGTGATTCTGTACTACACCTTTCCCCATCCACAGAGTTCCCTTGGAGGGCACAGGGTGGGCAGATGAAGGAAAAATAAAAACAACAGCCATGCTGTAGTGGGAAGATATCCTAATAAGTCTATTAGCCTTGCCCTTCCCAAATCATATATGGAAAGGGAAGGTTATTTGGATCCAAGGAGAGAAACTTAGCTTGTAGTAAAAATAATAACTCTTTACGTGATCCCTGTTGCAAGCGATCATACCAGAGAGACACGCATAGGAAAATTCTACTAAGAGGTTGGGGAAGTCAACAGGGGAATTGGAATTGTTTATGACAACTGAAATTTGAAGCCAAGAGCAACTTGTTAGGGCCAGTCCTAACAAATGGAACAGAAACACAAATTTGTCAGCCTTCCCAGATATTAGACCTAAAACGGAGGTAACCACACTCAACCTTATCAGATGTGAAAGAAGTCTCATAGTACTCCTCTGACAACAAAGAATCTCATCTCTGCTGATTAAAGGGGAAACAGCCCACAGAAACAACCAAAAAAGAGCAGCATCAAACAGCAAGCAAGTCAATAAGCCTCTTGCTAAATATTTAATACTTTCCCATTAGTGAAGGTAAAATATAAGTAGGAATTCAGAGATCCAGTATTCCAAGGATCCATTCCCAGTGAGCTAGTTATCACAAGAAATAAATCCATAATGTTGTATTTTCAAGCTGAGTAACCCCTCACCAACCTCACTACATGAACTCAGTACAGCCTCTGCAGTTCAGAGCTGGGACATTTGGTCTACTTCATGTAAAGGGTGAGGCTATTAATGCCACACACAAAATCCATGGAGGTTAAAAATTGGAATAGAGGATGGTCTAAACAGCTGGGGAAAAATAGGAGCTGCAGAAGAAGCCTGGTGGATAAATAAGTGAGGGGAAAAAAAAGCTGAGACCACCTATTGGCTGCCTTCAACAAGACTGACAAATCCCTAACTGGGGACTATGAAATCCAATCTGCAAAAAATAAGATCAAAATTTATTTTGAGTGCTGAGATCATCACCTCTCATATAAAAGACTTTTTTCAGTCAGTCTGACTGCAGGATGCCCAGACAGAGATTCAATACTTACACAAGGCAATTTATATTCTATTTTCAGAAATCAAGCTTTATGTCAGTAACAGCAGCTTGTCAGATTTTATTCTCCAGTGGAGGGCCAGACAGAGCACTAAAGCCTGGATCTTCAACTCTTGCCTGACCCATGAAAACCTTAGCCTGGTTACTAATGCTTTCTTGGAAAGAACACAGAAATCCTTCACATGACCATCATTACACAATTTTAAAGTCTCTCAGCACATTATCAAATAAAACCTTTGGTTTCTTAGCAATATATATGTGCTCTTCCCATTCTGAATTTTTTTCTTAAAAAAAATATGTAATGTTTCAAGACAGTTTCACAACAAAGGCAAGGAGCTGTTTGGTGCACAAGTACAAACATTTTTCTTACTAGAAATTATCTCTTTTTACTATTCATTATTAAGGAAGTAAATCACTTTTTATTCCACAGAGGCATTACAAGAATCGATTTCATTGCAACACTTGCAACTCCTTTAGTCTCTTCTATACTACATTTTTAAGACTAGATTCTATAATTCTGTACTAGATTTTTAATATCAGAGACAGTAGCAGGTGGTCTCACCAGCACTGTATATGTAAGAACAGCAAAAAGAACTGGTAGGATCTTCACAAAGGTCAGCGCAAAGATAAAATTATTTTCACTGAATATAAAATTAAAACTTAAAAAAAAAAAAAGAAGACATGGCTGTTGTATAAAACCACCTGAAATAGGCAGGACAGCTGGACCATCTCCTACATTATCATTACTGATTTTGGTCACATTCAATAAAACTCTGTAGAATTTAAGGTAAATTTAATGTCTGTCTAACAATTTACAATCAGTTCTGAAAGAAAAAAGGCTAGAATTTATCCTTCCTGAAAAACAAAATTAGTAAAAGCTTGCGAGTCACACAGTTCAGCAGAACTGTAATCCAACTGCAAGTATTTAAATATCACCAAGCAGCTGACACGGGAATATTAGAAAAACCTTAAAATGCCAAGACTCAGCATCTCCCATATTGCAGCAGAGTGCAGGCTGTAGAGAGGGAATTTATATTTAATGCGAGATCTGCTGAGAGTGAGCATACCAGAAATTTATAATTAGATGGTAATGGGGACAATCCTCTTCTGATCAGTTTTACACCAGTAAGGCTCCATTCATCAGGGGTGCTGATCCTAATTTATGCCAGTGTCAGGGCAGAAAGAATTAAGCCAGTGTCCTACACAGACCACTTTTTTCTTGCATTCTAACCACAAACATGAGACAGCCCAAGATATTTTTAAAATCCACATGTAAAAATAAACCTGTCAATCCGTAACTCCTAAAAAAAGTCACTTTAGTTAGTAGGTACCAAGACCTACAAGAAGCTGATACAGGGATGAAAAATGAGTGAAGGAGCTGCACATTGACTTTTCAAGGTATGACCAACAACTTACAGAAAGGTGAGCACTTAGAAACAAAGAGAGGCTGCAATAAATTAAAAATGATTTTGTTCATTCTTTAGTTCTGGAAACTCTGTGAAGCGTACACTTTTGGCCAACTTTTAAAGTCAGCTCTAGGCCTTACACTATTATTACAAATTCTTTCAGAGTAACTTCACTGTTATGCCTTAATACTAAAAGAGTCAAAAGTCAGCAATTAACACAGAAGATTTATTACAAAAATAAAATAGAGCTGGGAGCTGCAGTAATCCCCTCCAAGTAACATCAGCTCTGAATCAATCACAGACACAAAAAAGAACCAGTTGTATCATACAGAAGAAGTTGTACAAGGACAGGTACACAAGACATGTGAATTAATTCATACCTACCCACTGCAACCAATGACTTTATTATACAGATAAGATGGGAGGCCTTTCAGGTGAATGTTGTTATCCACATAAACATATTGGAGCTCTCGAGAACGACCTAAATCTGGGTTTAGAAAACAAGAAAAGTCAAGGGGAGAAAGGATGACATAGTGACAATTATAAGCAAAGCAATTCTCTTTAATTATAAATAAGCTAATCAGACTCAATGTAAGCAAACATAAATTAGTACTTCTCAGTTGTAAAATTTCAGCCAATGGCTTTATTATGGATGAGCTGAAAAGCTGTTTAGAAGCAAGCATTTCAAATTGCTAAAACAAAACAAAGCCCCCTTTCAGAAGCCCTGAAAATCCCATTATAAATAATTAAATTTTAACATTGACAAACTCTGAAGTCAGTTTGAAGAACCAAAGGGACAATTGATTTCAAATCCTCAGTGCATGCTTCAAGTTCATAAGGTCAAACCTGCTTTCATTAACTGGCCTCATGTCAGTGAAATCACAGCTTCTCTATCTTTGGGAAAGTGGGCAAGACAGACACAAGAATGTGCTTGTCCCCCTCCTTCTCTTCTCCAAGGAGGGATCCTTGCTGGGATTCATTAGCCTTAACCAAATACAAGTGCAGTCATTCAGAAACGAGTCTGTGCGATGCAGTGAATTACAGAGCCCAAGAAAACACAAAGCATTAAACTGCAGAATGTTAGACATCAAAAGTTGTGGCTGCAATAAATGATCAATACTTCTGGAGGTGTGCTGATTGCATTACTGCTCTTAAAATATTCATGGCTGGTAGTCATAAGAAGCAAGTACAGCATGATTAAGTAATGCCTTTGTGGACTAGAATCTATTAAGATACCTCTAGATAGAAGCATATCAGTATGGATCTATTTTATTTTGCTTAGAAAATTAAAATTAAATGGGAAAATTTAGGTTTCTTGGAAGAATTCTCAGAAATGAGAATTCTGCTTATTCGCAAGGTCGAGTCAGTGGTAAAACTGTCTGCTATTAAAAGAAGTGAAAAAACAAATGAGGGACATTTCAAAAGACACCAAACTGAACTAAAGAGAAAAGTCTGAAAGAGTCTGGACTAGTAAGAAAGCTGATGTGTAGGATCAGCTGGGCAGCCCAATTCATCTGTCACTCCCATGCCCTTTGAGACATTGAGGTAGGAAAAGGTTTCTATGTTTAGTGCAAAGCACAAACCAGGAGAACAGAGTCTGAAAGCCTCTGCCCAGGATGGGAGAGCTGCGACCCAGACAAGCTGCATCAAGAAAAACACAAATAATCTGTGTGCCTCCCAACTTGTTAAACTTTCATGAGGACCTTAGAGAGACTAAGATAAACAAGCATTTGGCTGCATCAGCCAAAGCAAGACAATACCAATATTGACTAATTCTGACTTTCCATCTTTATCAGTTACCTTGGCTGGCAGAAATATAAGGGTAACTGGAGAAATGGGCACAGCTTCTGTCCCCTTTGTAATCATGATGAAGAACAGAATAAAAATTAAAACAATTTCCATGATATTTCTATTCAGAAATTCTATTTGGAATACTGATCTCTTCTCATTCCCTACTAGAACAATAGGTAATACAAACCCTTCTTTATTACTGAATAGCTTTATTGTACACAAGAGCTCCAAATTCCACTTAGTGCAGATATTTTGAGTGATCCCTCTCCAGATGTGTGTCCATCTTAAAATATACTGAATGTCTTCAGCTGTCACCCACTTGAATGGCAGCTGTAACCCCCAGAAACCTTAAAAGTTCATGCTGAGGAGTGGCATAATATCAAATCTTTGATATAAAGAACAAGTGATGATACCAACAGAAAACAAAGTTTCTAAAATAAAAGCATTAACAGAGAAAAAAAGAAGTTTGGGGTTTTTTTTTTTTCCTTTTAACACAGACCCTTGCTTTGCAACAGTCTGTGGGGGTTTCACAGACCATAATCTGGGCTTTGTTCAAAGCAGAGTCACTGGACATCAAGGGACACATTCAACCATCACATGCTGCTTTGACCCTGTCCCAGAGACATTCCAGCTCACAGAACTATCTGCTGCATCCATCAAGTGTCCTGCCTCAGGATGGGAGCACAAATCCCTCTGCTGACTGATGGGCACTGCTGGAGATGCTGCTGAGCATCACCTCAATGAGATGATTTATTTGGGTTCATTACTGCAGGGCTGAAAATAGTTTAGTGAAATTCTGGGATATTTTTAGATGAAACAAAACCCCATTGTTATCCTACAATGAATAAAAATACTGCAACACAGAGGGAATGTAACACCATAAAATATTGTAAGGCTGGTGAGGAATCAGCCAATACAATTTAAAGCAGGTAGCAGGTGGATGGGACATGTAATGTTCAGACAATGTCCCCTCGTGTTGCAGAAGCCAGTCAGACAAAAGCCAGCAGAAAACGATGGGTTGCTGGGGTAGCTTGAATGTGCTACTGTTTAACTTATTAATTTAGAGAATGGCAGAAAATTTTTAAAAGAGGCTCATCTTGCTGGTTTCTACACAGATGTATGCAAATGGGCTGAAAATCAGGCAAGTCAAAAAAAGCCCTAAAGCTGTTCTTTTCATATGCACTGAGAGGGGGGAGTGAGGCTGCATCTCATCTCTTCCCTCTGTCTTTATCTTATGCTATGTTTAGATTCTAAGTTCTGAGTTGACTGCATTTCCTAGGTAATTAAAGCAAATTTTTGGATGTTAGACAAAATATCTCAGTAGGAAAAATTCAATTCCCAAAGCCAAATAGCCTGTAACTATAAATGTTCCTTTGATAGAGTTTCTTTGCATTAAATAACCAAGCATCTTCTAGACTCCAAAAGATTTTTTTCCCAGTTTCAAACATTATCCATAAAGTTTAAATTTTAATAAATCATCACTTTGAAAGGCTCTTTGTATCCCATCCACATTAATTTTTATGTCTTATATCAGCCAACAAATATTGTTAAAAGTTCTCTAAAAACCATGCTTCTGAAGAACTCTGTGCAATAAGGAAGCTGCCCATCTCTGAAAAGGCTAAAGCTACAAAGAAGGTTTTCATGTGGCTTTTGCAAGCACTGTACTGTGTCTAAAACATTTCCACTTTCCTCCTTCCAGCCTCCCAGATCAAAGACCTCTCTCCCAGAAATGACCAAATGCCATGAGTCCTGAACAAACCCCAATTCTATTTTTTTCTTTTTCTCCCTCTTTTTTTTTTTTCCTTTTTTTTTTTAACCTCAGGGCCCTGGCATATGCATTCCACATGGCTGAAGATGGAACAAAAGCTCTTGTGTGGCTGCACTGATGCTCTTTTAACCATACTGTGAGGGCATGGACACAAAAGCAGCATATACTGAGGTAGAATAAGACTTTTGTTTACTGTGCACTGATAATTACTAGAACCATTTTCTAAATAAGAAGTGCACATAAACCCTAAAATAAAGTGATATAATACTGAATATTTGCTGTCATAACATCCCCCTGTACTGCCAGTACACTTGAGAATTTATGGCCTATTTTAATTATATTTGTACTTTATTATACAAATGATTTTTATTTTTGCAGTGTCATCAGATTCACATTTCTGCTTGCAGTGGTATTTGTTTCCAGGCACTGAAGCACTCAGTAATGCTAAAAATTTAAAGTTAATTTTCTGTCAAAAGATAATTTATGTTGTAAGTAGATTGATATACAATGATCAGCAGATTTCTAAGGCCATTTACTAAGGGAGCATGAAGTTACCATGACAATAATACAACTGTTCAGGATGCAGCTTCCAGTTCAACTTATATATATATAATTTCTGGAGTTGTTCTTAAAAAATTAGTTTATTAGGGAAGGCCCAAAGGCTGAGATCCATAGTGTCTCATTTCTTTCAGTATAAACTGAAATACTCACAGCTGAAAAATGATTTTTTTAAAACACTGACATATCCAAGATTTAGGTATATTCTGCAAAACAAATTACTAATTCACTATTGTTTACCCATCTGCTTGTTTATGGACCAGTTCTGAAAGTCAGGGAGTGGGATCAGGTATTTTTACTGTATTTAAAAACTGATTAACAGTGCTACACTGTTTTTCCCAAGACACAAGTGCCTGCAAACTTAACAAAATGCACAGGGAAAAGAACCTCCTGATCCCTGTCCAGCAGGGCTGTGCTGCTGCTGGAATAAACCTTGCACCCATCAATCCAGAACAGGAAAATGCAGATTTCCACTACACTTAACAAGAGGCTCTGCTGGCAGCTACGAGGGACAAACTTGGACAAGGCAGAATGGATTCCTGGTTGACAGAGTAGATGTCACCCACCATGTGAAATAAATGAAGTAAATAATGCTTTAAAAAGCATTAAGCAATTTGTTTCAAAGGTATTTCTTTTAACACGTCCACATATAACAAAAAAAGAAAAAACCTCAACCATTCTGTCAGGAGAGAAATAAATTCTCTCCTTTTCAACACAGCTCCCTAACTGCAAAAAATTGTTTTGACAATATTTGCTGACTATCACTTGAAAGTATTTCTGCAGTATTTTTCACCATTATTTAGCATCCTTATCAGTCCTTAACTGGTAAAATGAAGTTGGATGTAAGAATACACACAAAAGCCCCACCAGCCAACATGTGCAGAAAGCAGAAGTAATGCTACAATTATGCCTTAACTTCAGCAATACTCCAAGAAAAATATTTTCCCAAGCAACAGAAGATAGATTTAATCTTTTTGCTTTTCAATACACTCTCTCTTCTACTTTATTTCATCACATCTTGACCACTCTGAAGCCTTCTGATTCTTCAGAGGAAGGATTAAACATTTACATTTATACTGTGCTGCTTTTCCTCTGAACTCTAGGATTTATGATTCAGTTTCATATCCACAGATAGCAAATTATCTCCAAATGTTCACCAGTGAGTCACTATTAAGAACTACTGAACAAGGTCAATTGACAGTCTTTGATGTTTCCCGTTATTTTAAAAGTTCCTTTTGAATGTTTTGAATTTGAGTCTAAAAATAAAGAAAAAAGAAGGTGTGTCATTATATTAGAGATTTATTTCCTCCTTTTGAACTTAAAACTTTGGCAGATCTATGGTTCATCCAGGTCATGGCTCGCTCACAGGTAAGCTACTAATGCAAAAGTAGCAAAAACTTTTATCCTTTAAAATTTCACATCTCATCTTACTGAATTTTTGCAAAATTAAAATTGTTTAACTTCCTCTCTCATGGGAGTTAAAAATATTTGCCAAAATAAGGCAATTTGCTTGTTTTAGTACCGTGTAATCTGGATGATGCATCCTGGAACTCATTCTCTCATTTATATAATGACATATGCTGGGACATAACTGCAACACTTTGTCTGGAGACATTATTTGCACTTACTTTCCAGTAATAAAAACTAAGGTGATAAAATATTCAGGAAGATCAGTAAGTTCTTTAAAAACTGAACTGCTAGTACTGAAAAGATTAAGTTAAACCTATACAATGTAATTAATTTAGAAATTATGATCTCATTTTTAGCCATCTCAATTTCCAGCTTCTTTCCAATGTGATTATCATAACTTAATCTGCACCTAATTAACACCAAACTCTGCATTCTAGGAAAAGTATTAATGGTTATTCAGATGGCAGGGCAGCTCTGCATGTGTGTCTGTATCTCAGCTGAGATTACCCCGTGGCAGGGCTGAAAAGTGACAAGTTCAGAGAAGAGGATTTGCTTTCCCCAAAGGGAACACACAGTGACTGCCCCCAACAAACCCCCACACACTGACTGCACCTCCCACTCCTGACCTGCTTCCACTCTTCCAAACTTGCAAAGGGTTGAGCAAAAGGCACATCAATTCCTCCCTGGGCTACTACTGTGGAAATTTTGATGGCTGCATGTACACAGCAGAAACTAAACCTGCACTGGATTATGTGGTACTGACACTCCTAATGCTGAAAAGTAATTTATATGGAGTTACTGGGACTCCACAACAAGTTTTAAACCCTAGTTGAAGAATCTTAGTTAAATCATCAGATCCAGCAAACAGAAACAGATCATTACCCAAAGTGGTGGAACTCAGATTACACAGTACTATATTTAAGCACATCATTTAAACTTTTTCCCCTCGGTTAGCTAAAAATAAAGCAAATTTGATAGCTGCCTTATTGCTTTAAAAAAAACCACAAAACCTTAACCTGCATTTTTTTTATTAACATATTTTCCAACAATATGATCCCTGTGACAGCTCCATAAACAGAGTCTGCGGGGACCACCAAAGAAACTCACTTGTTGCTTTGTTTTTAACTGCTGGGGGCGGGCAGTTGTTTTGCTGTCTCCCACCCCCCAGGTGGGGACTCACCGAGGGGCAGGAATGCCAGGCGGTTGCCAGCCATGGAGAGCTCGTTGAGGCTGGGCAGCTGGCACAGGTGACGGGGCACAGACCACAGGTGGTTCCTGTCTGCAGTCAGGTACTGCAGAGAAAGGCACATGTGCAGCCTCTCGGGTAACGTCATCAGGCGGTTGGTGGAGATGTCCAGAGTCTGCAGCTCCCGCAGGTCTCCAACCTCTGCACAAAAGGCAAGGGGAATTGTAACGACTTGCACAAAAAACACCACAAAAAAAATCACATAAATTAAAATTAAAGTTCATCAGTGGTGCAGCTTTTCTGTAGATACTGCTCTATCAATCCATGTTGAGAACTGATACTGATAATCTCCATCATCTTCATGTATCAAAAAGATTTGGAATATGAAGATGGTGGAGATTATCAGTATCAGTTAGGAACTGATCAGTATGATCATACTTATCAGAACATACTGATCAGTATGTTCGAGATCTTTCATAGAGCATTCTTGAATTGTGACAATTATACTGTCAAAATATCAAGCATTTTCCTAGTCCTAAATCAGAACGAGGAAAAAAAACCCAAACTGAAATGCAAACAAAAACACATTACAAAGCTCGCTGATACTGAGGGTGTTTTGTACAACCCCAAACTCAGGAAAATTCAAATGATTTTTTTTTAATATTGAGGATGCAATGAGCAGTTACTTAAGATTCTGTTGCAAGAAGAGTTACAAACACATGCATAGCACTTCTTGCTTAGTGACAGTCTTTCACCCAGCATGCTTGGGAAAAACAGCTCTGTCTTCATGATACAGTTCAGAAGGGCTAGTTTGAATTAGAAAATAAATTTCTTAATAATCTGTGAGTGATATTGCTATGTTATACTGTAGGAAGATATTTCACTAAGTTCTAATCTACCATTGCAATAATTACAGTGTCTAGAAGTAGTTGCTTGTTTTTTTTTTTTTTAGTTCAAGAATTTAAAAGTAGATTTTCTGTTTCAGATAGTATTGTATAATTTTTTTAGGTAGGTAACAAATTAAATTCTTAAAAGTGTGTAAGACATAATCCCACAAGCAGCCTCACTTGTGCAACAGTGTTTGTTCTTGTGTCTGGCCTGTGAAACAGGATGCAGGACTGACTGAGAAATACATTCAAAATATGTTAAGCAGCTCTGCAGGTTACCTCATTGTTTATTTAGTTATTCTTTTACAGCTACTCTAAAAACTGGATAATTCTATATATTATTTCCCTCAAACAGGAGGAAACCATAACATTTCCCCCAAACCTACAGAACAGTTTTGCTTTGTTTTAAAAATACTTCACAGCAATGGAACCAACTCTCAAAGTGCTCAGTGCCCCTAAAACTTGCTGCAGTTCTCAGCATCTTGCAGACCCAAATGTACTTTGCTCTCAGCTGAATGAAACCAGCTCTTGCATCTGAGAGCTGCTAAAACAAGATTCACTAGAATCTTCTACACTGAAAACACCAGACAATCTTCACAATCCACAATCTGTACAATTTACAGCTCTATCACCCAGATTTTTTACAAAGATATAAATAGGGTAACACTGTTTAAGTTAAAGTTAAACAGAACCTGTTGTGCCCTTAAGCTCCCTAGAAAATTCACTGTTCCCTGAGCTCTGAGGTTGCACCTTGTATACTAACACAAAGAAGGAAACAAAACACTGGGTTAACCCAAGCTGTCTTCTACACAATGGGAAAAAGAAGTTCACCTTGGGAGAAACTACTATAAATGTTACTTTCAAGACTGGAAATATGAAAAGCAAAGAAAGGGAAGTTGTAATTCAGTATTAGAGATTTTCACACAAGTAATCATTAAACAAAATACATGTGCACATTTAGAGGGAGTTTCTGCCCACTACTAGCAATCCTAGCATCAACTACAATAAAGACTCAACAACACAGTTTATGCATCCTTTTAGAAATATTACTGACAGAAGCAGCTGCTCTACACAGATGATCACATTCTTCAAACCTCTTAGCTTTGATGTCAACAGGAATAAGCTTTACTTGAAAAGGTTTTTTTTTTTTTACTACAGGATTGAAAATAAATTACAAAAGCAAAATAATCACTACTAAATAGCACAAGACTACTGTGCAAAAAGAACTGCAGCAGATCTCATTTCGAAAGAGTTTTATATTCATCACAAAGCCATATGCTTGAAAACAGTGACAGGAAAAGAGCCACCTACATTCAGCCAAACCACTGACCACATGCAGTCAATAATAGGCCCAGCTATTTTCATGCACTAACCTTTTTCTCTGCCACTAAAAACAGTTCTCTAGTTCAGTTTAGGTCCAAAATCCCATAAATGTTACGGTTGGCAAAGCTGGCAGAGTTTCAAAGGCATTGCTAGAATGATATGTTTCAAATCTAAGAGGAAATAAAAGTATTCTCACTTTATCCTTCATCCAAAAAACACATACCCAAAACTTCATCCTCTCTACCTTAATCTCCCAATGCATACCAGATGTAAACATCCACTTTCAACATCTAGTGCCACATGTTGCACAAACACCCATTGACCCACAATGAAGTTTAAGACTAAGCCAAACAACAAAGTGCCATCATATTAAGGATATAACCCTCATATTAAAGATATAACCCCCAGACTCCCCACCATCGTGCTCAAAGCTCAGTTTGAAGAGCATGCTCAGACACTTACTAATGACACTAAATTGGTTTTCATCTCATTAAAGTGAAGGGAAACAATTAAGAGGAATAACACAAATATAAACAGTCCATTAATAAGTTTTTCAAGCTTTTAGTTACTAAATACTATTATCTTTGCTTTTAAAGTCTTTCAGCATAAATACTGTAGGAAGCCTTGGCTAACAAACACAGTGAAAGACTTTCAAATCTCTCTTTTGCTGTCAGCTCATCAAGCACTAGGATATATCAGAGGTGAAGTTTGGAAACTTACAGCAGATCTAGAAAAGAAAATGGCTATTCCCAAACAAAAAGAGCTGACAAAGGAACTTTCAGAGATTTCCCCAGCACCCCCAAGGGTAAGAAAGAGACAAGCATTATACATCACCATTAGACCACACTGAGGAGTTCCAATTACATTTAAATGAAATTCATAAAATGTAATTTAAAATTTATATTAGCTCTAGGGTTCACACTATCAAAATCAACGCAGAAGAGCACTGAGCCCCACTCTGATACCAGAAGCCAGAAAAAAACCCCAACTCCTCGGCAGCTCCGCCACCCCCCAGAGCTCAGGAGGACACAGATTTGTGCAGACAGAGAGAGCCCAAACGTGATGTTCCCGTGCTGGTTTGTGGACTGGGGCGTTTCATCCGTGTCCATCTGCAGGGAGTGCTGCCAGCACATGGAGCTGGGCAATCCCATATGGTCCCAATGTGCACACAGGAGGGGCTGACAGACTGGGAATCCAACACTCCCCGACCCTACGGAAATTCAGCGCAGGCTCCGCACCCAGCGCCCTCCTCCAGCCTCGGAGGGGCTGAAAAGGGCCACAGACCCACACAGACCCACACAGGCTGTGCTCCAAACTGGGGAATTCATTTTATCCTTTCCTCCCATGATAATATGCAGATTCAGAAGGGATCACTCAGCTCCAAAAAGCAGCCTTTGCATCTGTTGTAAGAGCTCTCCCAACTATTTGGAAAAATGGAAAAGTCAACTGTCCTCTTGGGTGTTGGGGTTTTCAGCAAAAAAGGTGCCAAATAGATCTGTCCCCCAATACAATGAAAAAAGAAACATCAGCATACCTTTAATATTTTTCTTTAAAAAAGTGAAACCAGGAAAGGATTTCAGGGAATGTCCAAAATTATTTACCTTCTAACTCTGTTTGTATAAACATAACTAGCATCAAGAAAAAAAATCTATTTCTGATTCAGATGGTTTAAATGCCAGTTTTTAAAATTAATTCCCATGGTTTTACGTGAATGAAAAAAAAAAACAAAAACCAACAACACAACAACCAACCATCTGGAAATAAGCAGCCTATACAACATAGAGTAATTGCCAAAGGCAATTCAAACTTCCTTAATCTTTTCTGGGGGTACAGGCCTCACCAGCTGCATGACCCAAAAATAACCAACAGTTTTTCTTTACATTTCAAGAGTAATCCCACCTTTCCCTGATGGGCCATAAACCAAAATTTCATCCAAAGATATATGAAACACATACGCAGTTGGATTTGAGTGTATGGGAGGGAAGGGTTTACTTTAAATCTGAGTCCTTATATCCCAGTAAAGTTAAAAAGGGGGACAGGAAAGGGCTACAGACCTACCTGCATGAGAATGCACCTCAAAGCAGGATATTAAAGGAAAGTAGAGAACCTACAAGGAATGGAAAAAGGGACTGATCAGCAAAGAGAGCTGGCACTTGAGAGGTCAGGCTGCAGAGGTTAAATGCAAACTGCCAGGAGGCCAGGAAAATGGGAACTCACAGACAAACAAATGGTTTCTCAACAAGAAATTAAGAGCAAGAAATGAAGAACTGATGTCAACAAGGAGTAGAAATTAGGAGGACAAACCAAATATTAAATTAGCTTTTTGCATCATTTTTTCCTGTAAGAATAATGCTGTGTATGAGGACAGAGACAGAATACCTCATGGGAACAAGGACAAAGCACTGCAAATTACCACATCCATTACTAAAATGAAATGAGGCTGCTTTAAAAATTTCCATCCCAGAATACTGAAAAAAAAAAAGGGTTATATATCAAAATTGCAGATTTGGGCATGAGGGTTCTCAATGAATAGGACATTTTCTGGGATAGCAGCCTAGGGTTGGAGAAGAAATGTAGAACCTGTTAATGTGAGCTCAGTGCTCCTCAGCATCTCATAACAACTGTTCTAAGGGGAAAGAGCACCAAGAGTAACCAGTGACTGGAACATAAATAGAAAGCAGAATAGAAATGCAGCCCAGATCTTTTCAAATGTAAATTATGTCATAATGGTTTATCTTTCTCTGATGAAATTTCTTAGTTAACGGTAACACATGAGGATCACATCTCATGTAAATTACTGGGATGGAGAAAATATTATTAGGTTGGTATTCCTCAAGGTTCTATCTTGTTTAGATTTCCCATTTTGCACCTGGATAAAAAATAATATTAGGCTTCAGGCTGCTGTCAACCCAAGTAGTTAAACCAGTAATAATGTGGTAGAGAACCAAACAGTCATACAGGAGGAAAAGCAAGAACTTCTTAAGGGATAGAAATGGAAAGAATAAGAACAGAAAATCATAATAAAAAGAACAGAAAATCATGATAAGAAGGTGCTGCAAGTCAGGGCTCTGCTTGAAACAGTGAAGGAGAAGAGGAACTAGCTATACTTGTTCCCTCCCAAAGGGCAATAGGACTATTTCACCCTACTTCACTCTTGAAATAATGTTTTAATCAACTTCCATGAACCTGAGCACAAGATGCATATCCTTATTAGACCTGTAAAACCATGCACCAGTGAGGAAAAGTGTTTGAAGTCTTCCATACTTAACAGAACTTATTACCTGTCCCACTAGAAAAAAAAATCCAAGTTTATACATGCCATGAATTTGAAGTGGATACTATTATCAATTGAAAACTGTAACAGACAGGAAGTGTAAGTCTAAATTGCTGAGTGCTTGATGGAGAAGATCTCCTTTAGATCTGCTCTGGGATGTCTCAGGAGGACTTAAATAGACTTTAAGATGGTTAAAACAAATTAAATAGCCTATTATATATTACATTACATTTACTGTCCTACCACGCAGATCACATTTCATAGCCTATAAAAATTAAATTTTCTAGCACAAATTGACACTTAAGGTAGACCTGTGCCATCTTCAAACAAGGAAGTTTAACCATAACTGAAATTGGTATCATTAGATTTAAAGACAATGAAAGGGGCAGGCAAATTGAATCCCATTTACATTTTGACACTGCTGCATGCAGGTCTTTGTATTGTTGGTGAGAGAGCTTGAAAAGTGCTCTGTAAATCAAACAGGCCTGAAGAAGATTTTCCTCATATTTTTCCCAAGTAGGCTAATATCTGCTTCGTTTTCTAAAGAAAGAAAAAAAAAAAAAAGAGGTACTGGAAGAGATCTTGTGATACTGCAGCAACTATTTTATGAATAACTCACTTTTAAATAAGGTGCTCAATGAGTTCAAACCCATAAAAATTCTATGGAAGAAAGCTTCTATCCCAGCTGATCAAACTTCAATCTATTAATTTCAAAGCAATACTTATGGCTGCATTTCATACAAATATTCTGGCTGCAAAGAACAGAGGAAAAGATTTTTCTGGGGCAGGACAGTCTTTGTGAATGAACATAGTCATGTAACACCCCTCAAAGCTGTTCCCAATTCTTGGTTTCACCTACTTCAGCCATAAACTACATTGACTCTCCTCCAAAACACTTAAGAAGCAGACAAAGGCCAAAACCAAGTGAAAAATACATACTTCTACTGAACATACCAAAATAGAATCTTTTTTTCCCTTCAACCTTGCTAAATGTCACATGCAAACTTAGTACCAATCCTTATTTATTTTGTGCCATCATTCACAAGCAAAGGTGAGAAAAGTGGCTCCATGAAGTCCAACCTTGCTAAACAGTAATTTTAGGTCAGCTAAAAATGGCTGAAAATAGACATCAGGTATGAGGGTCTCATTAAGTCAAATTCTTCTAAAGGTCAGTGGTTGCCCATCTTACACCACAATTAAACTTCAGTTAACAGAACTGGCAGCTGTCTGAATGCCATGGGCCCAGCACTCTGTGCTTCTCTAAGCACACACACAGAGCACAGATCCACAGTGGTTATTAGCCTGTATTTCCTCTCAGTGCAGGTCTGGAATTACATTTTTGTCCACAATTTGATGGTTTCAATGAGAACAGTTAGAATAAACCAGATGATAAAAATACCAGAAATTATCATACATGAGAAAAGTGGAAAAGGTGGGAGGAAGGGCAAGAGGAACAGGGAGAGGAAAAAGTTGTTTATGCACAAAGGTAACTCAAGGCCATGAAACTATCAGGTTTGCTGTTTTCTTGGTTTGGGGCTTTTTGTTTGTTTGGTTGGTTTGTTTTTTCAGAAGACAACCTATCCTTTCATTTTGCTCTAGTGTGCTCTGCCTATTTCACTGCCCCACAGCAAGGTACTGTTGTTACACAAACAAGAGATGTGAAATTAATGTATTAATATTACTCTATGGTTTTATTAAATGATATCTCAAATTTTGACTAGAGCAGCCAAAATTAAGTATAAAGAATCAAAATGACACTTTATCAAATATATTGCATGAAAAATTCTGCTAGCACTCTACAGAAAAAGTCTCTTATTTATGGAGTTTTTCTGCTGTTGTCTTTCTGTTGAGGAGCAGCTGTTTTCCTTTTTCTGGGTGGTATGAACATAAACAAAAGTGACATGAATAAAGCATGAGACCTGTTATGTTTCTCTTGTTTTGTTTATGTCTGACTATCTTTACTGCTGCGATTCAATGTGTACTAATATCAATACATGGAAAGGGGGGAGAAAAAGCCTTCCAGAAAAACTTTGTGCATAAAATACAGAGCTGATGATTTGAACTCACAGTGCCAGACAGCTGAAGATGGCTCCTTAAATACAACAAACCAGTACTGAAACCAAGGCAAACAAAAGGAGCATCCTAAGGAGAGATTAAGGACAGCTCAGGAAGCCACAGAGACAAGGCTAGTCCAGGCTGTAAATTCTAGGACAGCTTTTTCCTTTCTTCTTCCAAGGAACAACTTGAGATCAACACAACAGAGTGGTCTCTCTGACAAACACAGATTAGTGGCTTCTAACTCATTACAGCACTGGTGTCTAAATAATCCACACAAAGACCAATCTGTTGTGACTGTTGCTATCGACTGTTTCCAGCCAACTCACAACAGACACATCTTTCTTCTTCTTCTTGAGGTTAGCTAGGGTTTTTTTTCCCCCTCTCCACTAAATGCATAACAAAAGCAATAGGTCCAGGTTCAATTTTCATCTTTCAGTGGAAAGTACTGTTGTAGCAAGGCAATTTATGGCTCACTCGTACTACTGGGAGACATCACAGAACACCCTTCCCTGAGGGTCAAATTTGGCCTTCATAAGAAAAAGATGCAACTATAAATTTGTGTGGGATAAAGAAAAGAATCAAAGGGAGATCTTCAGCTCAGAGCCACATTTACAGCAGTGGAGTCACTATATTTGTTTTTTTAAAGAATGCTACTGGATGGGACTGTCTTAAGTCCTATGAAAATAAAGAGTTCTTCCAGGCCACTGGCAGTTACTACAAATTGCAACAGTAATTACTGGGGAGGGACTGGCTAAACCTTACAGGAAATATTCCCACTATAATAGCCATGAAAACTATAGATCCAGATATCCTTTTCTAGCAGCAGCACCTCTTGCTCCTCCCTCAGACCCAGCTGTCTCTGCTGAACTCAGCAACCTGGAGAATTCACCAGCCCAGAAGGGGAGGCAGAAGCTGCCATAGTGACATGGTTACTACATGAAAAATGCTATGGACCAACAACTAACAGTTTTAAACTAAGATTATCAGTAAAAAAAGAAGACATCTGGCTTCAAGCAACACTAGCATTGTCCTGATTTTATAAATGCTGAGAACAACTGCAAGCCTTGTCATAATCAGTGATAGCTTCTGCTGTTTAGTGTTTCAAATCAGCACAAAGTAGACAAGTAAGGCTTGCAATTACACTCCAAACCCCCTACTCAAGTAATTCTGAATTGCATTCCTTTACCTACACAAATAAATAGTCTTAGTTCATAAAGCTCTCAAATGTTAAATAACTACCAACTAGAGTACACTTGTACTTGCTTGGCATCAAAGCCTTCCATCTAGAATGACAATTTAATGCAGATTTGGACAATACTAAGGTAAACACAGGTCTTTATTTTAAATACCACTGCAATAACATTAAGTTAACTGAAATACAGGTATCAAACTCTGTGTGTGTGACATGAACCATGGGAAGGTTAATCTCACATCATACCTCGAGTTCTACACATTCTCTTTACAGGCTTTTTCCATTTAGATTTAGTGTCAGTAAATGATGCATTTTATTTTGCCTCAATTAATTTAATAGAGCAGCTGAGTAAAAACAAGGATGTCAATAACAAGTAGTAATTTAACTCTCTCACAGTGGTATGCAGAAAACTAAATTATACTTGGTCAATAAGGTCAAAATGGAAATCAATAAATTATAAAATTCTTCTATTGCACAGCATTAACAGTTAGTGTTTGTTCCCTTTCAAAGACTGAATGACTTTGTTCTCCAAGCTTCCCTGAGCACTCAATCCCTACTAGTAAATTGCATTTGCTTAATGCACAAGTAAAATCAACTACCTGTTAATACTGCTAATCACTGTACATACTTTAGGGAGAGTTTAGGGAAAGAAAAGAAAAAAAACCAAGGCAACCAAAGAGACAAAAAAGTACATTCATAGGTAACTTTATTTATAAAGACTTTAGAGTTTAAGGGGAAAGCAAGTTAACTTTAACACCCAACCCTAGAAACTATAAAAAAATAAGCTTCAAGAGCTATTTTTTCCTGTCACAAATGTTAATTTAGTGCAACAAAAAAAGAAATCTCATCAATTTCAAATTAGTAAGAGGTTTTACGTGAAAAATTACTAGCAAATTAGTTTAGTCAGAATTAACAGATAGATTTATTTTAAAACTATGTCAGTAAAGGCAGCAAGCATGGACATAATCCTGCTGAAAAGCTGGTTTTGCTTGTATGGATTACTTGAGCTTCTCTTAGGTCCCTCCCAAAATAAGTCACAGCAGCAAAACAAAGCTAGATCTCTTTGGCACTCCAGCACACTGAAATCACTAAGGCCTTTCTGAGGTAAACCTGGAAACTGCAAAGCAGTTACCACCATTTCTTTTTCACACATTTAAAAACTGATGAAAAATTTCAGAGAAAAAACACCTGCAGTTTAGTATCTGTTCAAAGCTGAGGTTCTCTGAAAGCCTGACTAAACACCACTGAACAGATTGTTGATATTAAAGAAGTTCTCATACTACAGAAAGCTCAACACCATCTGTATGGGAAACATCTTTCTCAAAATACATCCCCACCTCCGAGGTTTGGTCTCAGCCTTATCAATACACATCTGTCTTCACCCGTGTGAACAGCCATTGGCAAACGTTTATGAGAGACGCCCTTAAAACTCCCTTGAAGTTCAGTTTTACTTTTGGGTAACAGCTCTAACCCAAAGACTTTTACAAGTATTTTAAAGAGCATCTGTTTTGAAGTTGCAGAAGCGAGAGGTTCACATATCTCACATGTGTTTGAGCCAGGCAATCAGTAAAGGCTTATCTTTACAATCAGATAATCAGCAGAAGAATTCAGTGATGACAGATGAGTTACAAACCAACTTTTTCTTCAATTCCTTTATTTGGGAAGCTGGTCTGAGATCAGGCATTATACGATTACTTGAGCTGAGGTTAATTTCTCAGAGTATGTCCTCAGTAACAAGTGGTTTCTGTAAGAACAGTCAGACTGACTAGAAGTGCCATGCTGCTGCTCTCCCGATGGAGACAGGCTGATGCACGCATTGCGCAACGCGGAGAATCCGCCTCGTGACAGCCCCGGGGGTGCTGCTCAGAGCCTGACTGCTGCCAGCCCTAGCACGGAAAAACCCTGCTATCAAATTCCAAAGAAGAGGCTTTGCTGTGCTCTCAGAAGAGAATTCAGCATGTTGAGGGAAGAAGTTTCAAAAGGAGGGGAATGACACCTTAAAAGAAGTTACAATAACTTACAGGAATTTTCTTTTGATGAAGATTTTTTTTTTTTCTTATGTAAGAATAGAGGTAAAAGATCCTAAAGATTCCTTTTTGTGTTAGGTTGGGCTTTTTCTAAAGCCCAAAAGCAAACTAAACCCCCCACAATATCTTTAACACACTTTACCATAATAAACACAGTAGTGATTACATGAATTTTCACCAGTCCTGATGACAGTTGCACAGCAAAGCAGCCAGACAAGAAACGAGCCATCACAATTTCTCATTTACCAATACTATCAGAGATGCCACCAAGAATTTTGGGGGTGGGAGGGGATTTGCCAGAGCTATGAACAGAGTAATGATCTATTAAGCTTTATAGCCTTCTCTGATAACCCATAAAATCAAAACAATTAGAAATGTAAGGTTTTATAGTCTTTATGGTTTTCTAGATACATTTATGTAACTAACACCTGCAAACACTCCAAGCAAGAATACACAGAATTACATCCCTGCAAAATGAAATTTCTGGTAGTCTGTTCTTCTACATCTTAGATCCAACTCCCCAGGAATAAGACTGACCAAAAGCAAACAAAAGACCCTCTATTTCTTCCTCTCATTTGCCGTGCAGACAAGAAATTCACATAGAACAAACACCACAAATGGAATAACTGAATTTAAACAACTGTAGCCACTTCCAGACTGATTTTTTTTCTGTGGTACATAACTGTGTCACAACGAGTCTTCCTCATGAATTTCAAACCCAGGTTTTCAAACAATCAAAATGTAAAAAACAAATAATTCTATTTGACCTTCATTATTTAGGTCTGTGTGCCAGGTCTAATCAGTTCTCATGAGCACATTCCACTTCTTAAAAACAGACTGTAGAAATACATTTTTCAAACTAAAAGGAACACAACGCATTGTTTTGATGCTACAGCCTGAAGCCCTTTATCTGAGTTTTATCAAAGTATATTCTATCACTGATCAAAGCAGCAATGACAACTTAATGTTCTCTAAAGTTATATATTGCTGCATAAACTTCCCACTTTTGTCTCGTGGCCCCTGGCTCTGCATGACATTGGGGGGACATTCAAAGGTCAGGAGACTTCCTTTCCAAACCCTCAGTTCCTAAGTGGCAGCTCTATCCATGGCAGGAGTGGGGAGAGGGATTCCATCAGGGCTCTGTTCCCATATACCCTAAAAATTTCAGGTTGTCATTTCTTCTGTCAGATGTTTGAATGACAGCTTGGTATATTACTGTATCTACTATCTGTCTGTCTAGCAGTATTTCCACATCACCCTATTACTCATTTTATTGTCATCTCAAGACCGTTTCTCACTCTAGTATTAAAATCAATATTTAATCTTAAATTCCTTTCAACTTATTGTTTTGCATATACCATGTAACTAACTTTTAAAAGCAAAGTCGGGAAGTTACTTGGACGTGCAAGTTTTTCCCTTTAAAAAAAAAAAAATCTGTATTTTAACAATTCACTGAGAAATCTCAAATTGAGTTTACTAGAAAAATGTTATGCAATTTTATGTTTAATGAACTGTGTTGAAATGAGTTGTACTTAAGACTCCTTATTTAATAAAAAGGCATAAGAACATGCAACATAACTACCACGTTTCTAGTGTCATATTAAGGACCTCCAACATCTTCACAGAGTTTTAAGCCTCAGATGAATGGTTGTCAGGATTACTTAAAGCACTCTCAACATCTTCAAAATTCCTGTCTACCCCCACAAACAAGAGGAAAGCCCCTGGAGAAACAAGGCTTACAGTCACTTGAGAAATCAAGGACTGCCGAGCAGAAGAAGGAGCCAGGATTTGAGAGGCATCACCAAATCTCTGAACAATAGAGAATCCAGTTAAATCTGCTCCCATCCTCTCAGGAATGTGAGAATCATCCAAGTACCCCCATTAGAAGCAGTTCCAACTCCTTTATCTCCTATCTGAGAGCCCTCGAGGGGAACAGCTACGGGGAAAGCCCATGGCCCAGAGCTCAGCAACAGACGTGTCCCTGCAAGGATTCTGATTTTCAGGAGCACTGCTAAGCCAGAACCTAAACAGGCATGGGAGCACCACCGGCAATAGTTTGGCTCTTCCTGCTCCATCCTGGTTTCACCTACACCTCATCAGGTTTCTTAGGAGCTCCTCTTCAAAGGAGGGAAGGAACGAATGGGGAGGAGCTGGAGGGGGTAATTCTGTGAGTTTGATGCATGGAAACTTTTCACTAGGATCTCACATGGAACAGAAGGGAACAAATGGCAGCATTGGCCCATTCTCAGAATCTAGTTTCAAAATTAAAAACATAGGGATCTGGGATTTGGAACTGAGAATAAAATCAGAATTGAAAATAAAAAGAGTCAACAGCAAGTCACAGGCAGCCTCACACAGACACAGTGTTACCCTCTACAATTAGGTTTGTTCAACAATCTATTAATAAAGTAATTAGTGATCAGAACTCAGCTGGTGTCACTCTGAGATGTCTCTGTCCAGGCAGGTGATGCCACCATAACTGCCACTACAATCTGGCAGCCAGGAAGAATAACTGCCACATAAAAAGGGAACATTTACAGGTCACTCTCTGCCCAGATCATACAAAGGAATTCCAACAAAACAAGGATGTCTGAGATGCTGATGTACAGCACCCAGCTCCCAGACACTCCTGGATCTATTAATGAACTCAGTAATTACATCAGCATATTGCTCATGTTTAAATACAGTCAAAACTCAATCAGGCACAGATTTTTTTTCAAGTTAAAGCATCACCAAAGCTAGAGGCCAAAAAAAACTGTGATTGAGCCAAAATCATTATAATGTTGCTAAAATGTGCAAGAAAGAAGAAAAAAATCAAAATCAATAAAGTTATGTTACAATTTCAAGTGACCTCTAAATATTAGAAAACTAATATTAGAAAGCTCAAAACACTTGGTCATTACCTTGTGCGACAAAAGGATTTTAGGCTTCCAGTTATTGACATGAAGCCTCAATACCAGGTTTCAATTTCAGTTTGTACCTCATCTTTCTTCTGATATGAAATGACCACAGAAGTTCAAATCTCTTTCATAAAATTGCAAGTATTTGAAAATATAATGCACAGAACCATATCAAAATTTATTTTTTTAACTAAGCCCATGCTCATTCAATGAGCCTAATTTCTAAATACATCTTCCAGTGATTGCTCAAAATTAGAATAGCAAATTTTAAGATGGAATTTTCTAGTCCAATAAGCCTGGTACACAAAGCAATATTTGAATCCGTAATTTAAATGTTACAATGAGAGATGCTGATGGCTTCCTCCAACTGGTTCCCATTAGTTTTCACATTACTGAATTACATCACATACATACTCAGCCCATGCATTTCTGAGGACCTGCTGTGCACCACCAGAGTGAGGAATACCAGGAATACCGCAGGCCATTGTTGAAAGAGATACTTTTGTTGGATTTTTTGTTTCTTAACGTCATTTCTGCTGCAGTTACGGGAAATATTTCAGTTCCAGCGCACCCAACAGAAGCCCATCTGGAAGAAGTGTTGGAACAAAAGCCTATATTGGAACAATATTTTTAACCATAAAATATAGGTCTGGAATTTTTCTGACTATGTTTATACTATTTTTGTTACCAGCATCCAGTGACATTATGAACCTTCCATGGTACACTGAAAAATGTTGTATGATAGTAACAAAGAGGCTTTTAAAAGCCCCTCAACAGGGGGGAAGTGGAAAAGAAAAAAACACTAAGAAGGGGCAAGTAGACAAAGAGAGAACAGTGAGC
The DNA here is from genome assembly GCA_013400575.1 of Peucedramus taeniatus. Lineage (NCBI taxonomy): Eukaryota > Metazoa > Chordata > Aves > Passeriformes > Fringillidae > Peucedramus > Peucedramus taeniatus. The sequence continues at coordinate 312,403 of WBNO01019840.1, read as the reverse complement.
AGCTCTATGCCTAGATGACTCATTCTGACATTCTATACAGGTGAAGGTATACAGGAAAAACTTCAGTAAAGGAAAATTTCCAGGAATTTAGTGGAATTCTTTTATTCTCTGTCTTCACTTCCCTCCCCATAAATTTCAAGCACTCAGAAGTACTAGTAGTCCTCCTGAGATTTTAACCCAAACCAAATGTTTGAGCAAGGCAGACTGTTATAAAATCTCAAGCAACCAACATCCTTTAATTAAATAGGTACCACTGTGTTTGGACGTGCATGGAAGTTAATCCATGAGGGATACCAGCTGCACAATACACTGCCCTGTGCTTTGGTCAATTCTGGCAGTCTCAAAGTCCAACCCAAATCATTTCCCATCCATGCTGCCATTTTGTTCCCGACTCCTCCCTGCTGTAATTTCTTTTTTTTTTTCCTTAAAAAAAAAAAATCAGTTCTAACAGGCTGCCTGGATAGAGCTGTATTGGAGTTTATACAAGACCAAAACATTTAAAATCTTTTCCTCCTAGAAATCTAAGGAATGACTTAGAGATACTAAGTATAATATCAGGTATTTTTATTGTGCTTCTGGATGAATACAGCATAATTACCAAAGCCTTACTAACCCTGATGTGAAAAACACAACACAGTAACAGGCAAGTGGGGGTAAGTTTTGCATTGATTCAGGACAAAAAGTTATAATTAGCTGTGGTTGAACCTAAGAGGTAATGTAAAGCTTAGTATCCTGACCCTTGGTTTTCTACAGCAAACTGTAGCTAGAATTGAATTATTAAGCAGAGCCTATATTTTACAGATCTGTGCAAAGAAAACATTGTTTTTAATAATTAGGTATCAACTCCGTCACAGAAAACAACATATTATTATAATAATTAGCATTTTTATTTAGGAGGCCATGCTCCTTTAAATAGTCACATACTTCCAGAGTGCAAAGCTCATGTAACCTAATCTGTGTTTTCCTCAAATCCCCACAAGTCCATTTACTTAAAAACACCACGCTCCTGGATGGGTGCCTGGCGTACCAAACCTGTCCCGTCGTGCATATTTTTATCCATGTTACTAAATTAGGAAAGCAGAGTGGACTAAGGTTATGCCAACTTGGAAAAAAGAACAGGGTCTGCATCAGTTTGTGCCTTTGCTTTTAAACTCACAACCATTATAAAAAAAATAATTTGAACTTTATTAAATATCAAAGCAATCTGCCCTAACCAGAGACAGTAATAAAAGCAGAAGGGAAATCTGGGGAGAGCAGGTAAGAAGCCAAATTTATTCCCCTGATTTTGAAGCCTCTGAATCAAATGTGGAACGCAAGTTCAAAAAAATGAGTTAGGACCACATATTTTCATGCCAGGGTCTAGAGTAAGAATTGAATTACTGGCATGCTGTACCCATCAGTGGAAATGTACTGTGAAAAGAAGGGAGGGAAGAAGTCGTGTTTATGTGCTTTACTTAAGATTTACTGAAATCCCTTATATTGAGCCCTATTCAGAATTCTAAGTTGGGTATTCGAGAAGTCTTTACCAGTTAAATACTGGTATGAATAGTAAATACAGATATTGTACTTTACAGCAACACTAAAAAAATGAGAGAAACGAATATGCAGTTTTCATATCTGGAAGTTTCTCCTTCCCCCAATTAGTAAAGCAAATTCCAAAGCAAAGCAGACTTTGCAATAATCACTCAACATTCCAAGGGTTACTGTATCAATAGACAAAGCAGCAATCAACAATTATAGTTTGATTTATAATTTTAGTAACAACTGAACCCTCCTTGTCATTACACTGAAGTTACCTATGCAAGAGAAAATTATGTACTATTTATCTATAAAAGTTATGTATTTCAAAATTCATCTTCCTGAACTCTTCCAGCCTTCTGGAAGCACAAGTTGGTTCAGTTACAAAAACTCACTGATCCTACCGCTATTAATTTCCTATTAACTTAGAGGGTTATTCATTATGGAGAGATAATTATTAATTTCCTAATAATGGGTGGGAAGATTCAATCCTCCCTAACATTAAATATGATCAGCCTCAAAAAGGTGTGGTCTTAACAAATGCAATGGGAACACCCAAGTTCTATTTCTGGCTAACACTGACTCCTGCTGTGCCCTGGAGCAAATCACTTCTGTTAAAAACACTTTTTTTCCACTCTGTAAAATGAGGATAACACTCCCTTATCAGCTTCACAGGATCTTTCTCAAATGCTTTGAAGATAAAGTTTTATAAGCCTACAAATGTATTTTAATGAGTCTTAAACTGATTATATTTCTAAAACAATTTGCCTTAAAAAGGAAAAGGATTTGAAGAGAACTGAAAGGAAGGGTCTCTGTGCTGTTAACCTCCCCTAACATTGCTGCAGTTTGCACTTTAAATACACCAAAGGCACACAAATTCGTTTTCCTTCAGAGTCTGCCAAAAGGAAGCAAAATGGCAACAAGTGGATGCAAGCTGCAGGAGCTTCCAGAGACACCACAGAAGTGTGAATTTGCAGTGGAAGCCACACTTTCCTTCTGCTGGGTCAGTACCTGGGGCAGGAACTCTGGTTGCAGGAACCTGCACCCCTTCAGCAACAGCTGCTTCATCACCTGTACTTCCCTCTAACATTCCAACAAACAGCAATCCCACTTCTGACAAGAAATTTGCTATTATTTGGCCACTTTTTTTTTCTTGGTCTTGGTTTTTAAAATTCCTGAACAACAAACACAAAGGGAACCATGGTCTAGCCCATGTAAAGACAACTGCTGATTTTTTTTTCCCCTCTTCTTAAAGGGAATCTTGCCAAAAGATGGGCTGGGATCATAAACCATACCCTCTTCTTTAATTACTTAGCTTTTGCTCTTGACTTGGCAAAACATTAAGCTTTTCATTTCAGTAAATCTATAATTAACTCCAGCATGTGCTGAGTAAACATAACCTCACTTTTAATTAAATCTTAGAACAAGATGGTACAAAACTTGCTGTTTCTAAAGAGAAGTACTTCTCAAATAATGGGAAAAAAATCTAATCCTTGTCAAATAAGAAACTTGAATCCAAATTTGAGTATAATCCACCCTCTTTTAAGTCATCTGCTCCCCAAACATGCATTCCAGCTGTAAGGCCAAAATGTAAACCTGAAGAGCCACTACTACACATCAAAAGATTCCAAGGCTAAAGTCAAACCAAATCTAAGTGGTAACAGCAAAATAGAGAACCTTGGCTTTGGGACTCTTCAAGAATAATTTTTATAATGCATCTCACTGGATTTTTTTTTTTCAAATGACACAAAACTCTTACACAAAGAGAAATATTATTTCTCAAGAATGAAAGGAGCTTTAGTATCATACACATTATAACCATCAGAAACAAAGGGGAACTTTCGAGTTAGCAATTTGTGAGGGAGAAGATTCAGAAAATTTCCTTCTGACAGTACATGCATATAGAACTAACTCTACAATTCTAAATTAAAATTAAGTATCAATTCACTCAACAAAAGGAGAAATCTCTGAAAAAATAAAGTTCAGCTACTGTGAAAACACAATGTCATGTCTAAGTCAAGCTCTTACATGAACTAATGTAATAATATAAAATAACCATCTTTTGTTTATGCTGACTTTTTCCAGTAACATCTTTGGTGTCACACATTTCCAAATGGCCCTCAAGAATTTAGATTATTTAAGTGCTACATTTAAATAGTAAAAAACTTGACAAAACTTACTTTATGTTCAAGAACTGCATTTACCAGAGCCAAATAAATGAACCAAGAAACTGTTAAAGACAGCAGCTAGAAGATTTACAATTTGCAGAACAAAAAAATGTTGTGCATTTAAATGAAAACAAGTCCTCAAGAGAACTTCAGAACATTAAATCTCATTTTACTTATCTGCAACTCTTTAATCAGCTCGTCTCTGAAAGGCAGAACCTCTCAGGGATTGTGATTATCCCAGAATGTAGATACTGAAGACTCTGCATTAGGCAGAAGCTGGTCCACATACTAATCTTATCTAAAGTTTATTCAAAATATGACATTGATAGAATTTCACAAAGCATTTTCTTCCAGCCATTTGCTATTATATTTCAGTTTCAACATGCTTATTCTGGACAAATTTTTCCCTCTAATCCTCATAAAGTTCAGCTGAGTCACCTCAGAGCAGCTCTCACAACAGCTGAAGGAGGCTGATGGAAGACCCCTCAGCAGTGGCAAATCAAACACAGAGCCTTGAGGCCAAAGCTCAGGATCTGACCCAAGGGTGGCAGTGATTTGGGAATGTTTTGCTGAGCACAGCAAGGAGGACTTGCTGTCACACCACCAGAGTGCCACGGCACAGAAGGTGCTTCCCCATCTCCAAGGGACACCATTTCCATGCTTCATCTAATGCCCATTTTCCACCATCAGTCCTGTATTGCCCAATTTCTTCAGGAAGCTAAAGTTGATGTCTCCACACTGGCTGCATGTATTTTTATCATTCTTCCTCATCTCCTCCCTTAAAATAATTTAAAACTCACTGAACAATCATGACCATACTTCAGAAAAGCAGAGTAGTTGTCATTATTAAATTCTCCCATGTTTTATTAAAACAAGCACTTAAGAGATGAAAACCTTGCCCATCCCAGTGAAGATAAACCACAGCACAGGCTCAACCTCTATCAGAGTTGGAAGGATCTCTACAATCAGACTAGAGGCTTAAATCTAAATCTTAAATGCACACTGCTTCAATTAGTTTAAAATTTCATTTCTATAAGGCAAATCTTAAATACTAAAAATGAATATTGAGAGCACAATTGTGGAACAAAACCATTAAAAATGCATAATGAATCAACATATGCTATTAATTGCATTGTTTCTTCCAGCTCTTAATCACAATTAAGGAAGACACAGCAAAGAATCGTTCTTAAGAATTAAAATGCAATAGAACAGTGGGGTTGTTGAGAAACATAATAGCAAACATTTACCATCCAACTGTTCTGCAGCTGCAAGAAAGACATTTTTTAGCAACTGATTTAGGATATTACCAAGAGTATCTTCCTAGATATCCATGGAATTTTGAGAAAACTGACAGTACTTTTAACACCAGACACTGGGAATGGAGACCCAAGAGGAATGCCAGGGCAACCACTCTGAAGTAATTTCCATAAATGACTGTCATCTAAACCCAAAAGCTCTTTTCAATGCAGATCTTTAAATTCTGCACAAGTAGAAGCTAAGTTACATCTTAAATGGTTCCTTATTATAAATTAAGAGCCATTTAGAGCTGTCTTTCCGTAGCAGTGCAGTCTGCTGCACAGAAAGCAGTGAACACACAGTAAAATGATGCACTGCAGTGAAATCACATCCCATCCTAGTTCAGTTGAACTTTGCCAGCTTTCCCAACAGAATGTTAGCTGACACTATAATGAAGATTCATGCTACCAGTATAATTAAGGATGAAACAATTCATCAAAATTTATTATTTTGCTCTCCTTTTTCAATTGTTGAACATAAGCATTATTTTGAAACTCCAAGATTTTTCCTAATGAAGTCTTTGAAGTCTTCACAATTTTACAGAGAACATCTAAGAAAACATGCTTGGAAGCCCTCTCTGGGAATTCCTAAAGTCCTGTTTAGGAAACAGTGCAATAGATTAACTCTCCAGTGGGCAAATTATGCAGAGTGAGTGAAAGGCTAATCCTGCTTGGGCTGGTAACACTTGTGTGAATCCAGTCCTACTGACAGGGACAGGATTAGTACCAGCAGCAGCAGTGGCACAAGGGACACCACCACAAAGACCACACACTGCTGCAGTCCCCAGTGCACAAGCAGGCAACACCAGCAGTATTCCTAAGCATGCAAACTTGTCATGCACACACAAAAAAAACATTCAGGAACAATGCTCAGGACCAAATTTTCTATAAACTTCAGGAGAAATTTAATGCAGCAAGTCTCAGCTGATACCAGTTCCTAATCAAATGTGGTAGACTCCAAATCAACTCTTCAGTAATGTAAATTATCCTTTTGAAAGTCTTTTTTGGAACCTTTTTAAGTTAATGTGTGAAGTTTTGCAGAAAATGTGTCACTTTCTCTTTGAACAAGTCCTTCTTTCATGGTACAGCACCATAAGGTAAATTATCTTTGAGGAACATAAAGCACACTCAAGTCACTCCTTTCTTTTGAATGTAGGACATCTGAAAATTGATGGAAATTTTATTGGCCCTGGGTCATAATGTTTAACAGGTTTATCTAATTTCATTCCAGAGCATTTACATAGTCATATACTTTTCTTTCTAATCATAACCATCCTTTGACTTTTTTAAAGCAGTCTAGAAAGTGCAAGGAAAGGACAGCGAGATTTCTGCACCCAAAACTTCAAGGAGCATTTGCAGTACATTTCTTGAGAATAAACAATGTGAACTTAAAACATATGAAGGTCACATTGAGAAATTAGTTAAAATAGAGCCAAGAGCTAATCTAAAGCCTGTTAGATTAAGTTAGACCAGTTTTTTGAAAACATAGCCTTAAATTTTTATCACCTCTGCAGATCAGAAAATGCAAATACACCAGAGAAAAATTAAAAAAGTATTTGAAAATCACCATCATCTTATCTGAACAGGTATAAGGGTGATGGAAGAATAATAATGTTGTATCTGATTATCAAAGTATTTAGAAGACAAAAAAAATCATTCAAAATCTGCCTATGGCAAACTTTTTTTGACTTTGTGTCACATTTACTTTGAATAAGTTTTGCTTCTTTATTATAAACTAGCAAGACAAATATTTGTTGTCTACTGTCACAATGAGCTAGAACTGCCATAGGCAAAGCTACTAGACATGTGTCTTTTTAGAAAATATGAGATTGGGGCTGTTGGGCGAAAAAAAGGAAGGAAAGACCAGAATCCTTTCTATTGTGGAAAATTGGAAGAAATATCATTTTATCATAATGACAGTTGTCATCAGCATTTTGTGTCTTCTCAAAGAATTTCAATATTTTCTTGATACGATGGCAAAGGCTGTTAAATAAATACATTTTTCCCACTTCAGCAGCATTTTTCAGGACTCTGCAAGCACACAGAGCACAGCTTTTCTCTAAGTACAGAGCACACTGGGAGCAATACAAACTGCAATCCCTACAAGTGCAGGTGTAGCACTCAGAGCACCAAGAGCAGATCAGTTGGGAAGTGAAGTTGCAGGGCTGTGTCAGTGCTGTGACCCCTGAGACACTGCACTCACCTGCAGGTAAATATTTCAGCTGGTTGTTTGCCAGGCGAAGGTGCCGCAAGGACCTCAGGCGGCCGATCTCCGGGCACACAATCTCCAGGGCATTGTCACTCAGGTCCAGAAACTGCAGCTTAACCAGGGAGCCAATGGCTTGTGAGAGAACAGATTAAAACATGAACATGACCCACGAGTGACATTAAACCTTCATGGGACTGGGAGAGGAGGATAAGCCACAGCACCCAACAGCTGTGTCTGAGCACATCTCGAGGTGTTAAAGCCAGTCTCACAGCTCAGTGACATCAATTGTGGAAATGCTGCTCTAGCTAACAAATAGCTCTGCTGGCAGTGAGACAGGGGTAACAAACACAGTGATGTACAGAATACTCCCATCTCCAGATCCTCCTCAGACAATTCTGCTCTGAAACTACTTTCTCCATTCTCTTCCTTTGACTCTATCCAATTTCTACTCAGAAAGAGCATAAATTGAACACAAATTCCTCAAGTTGGGAGCATAGGTGCAATTAAGACAAGAGAAGAAACTAGAACAAGTTCTTGCTCCTTTGGGTTTCAAATCTGTCATGATATAAACCAGCAGAGTATTCAGTGTGGTAACTGCCTGAAAGAGCAGACACTGGATTTTCAGTTTCTGCAGATGAGTGCCATTTAGCCTTTTCACTTTCTGCAATTAGAACTGGAGCAAACAGCATTTAGGTGCATTTGAGAATTCATTAAAAGAATTTAACATAGCATAAACAAGGACATTATCAACTAAAAGCTACACTGGTATATTTTGTATGAAAATCTTTAATGTTTTATGGGAAAATAAAGGAAAAATAGGCCTCTTCAAAGAAGAAAAATGAATATTTTATGACTCCTGCCACTTATCGTGAGCTGGTAGATTACTTACCTTCAGGTACAACAACTATGTTATTTGAATGAAGGTACCTGGGGGGAGGAGAAAAAGCAGAGGACACCACCTGTTACCCTCAAGGACTTCTGCTACATAATCAGTTTGCAAAATATCCAGTTTCAGACTGAAAGAGCACCCTCAAAGCCATTCCTCCCTATGACCACAAAAGCTATGGAAACTGTAGAAACTGGCAATGGACAGGTACTTAAGTTTCAGTTGGATTATTAAATGATTAGCATAAAAATAAAAGAAAATTACATACAATTATGTAAAACAAACCATTCACAGTTACAATAATAATGGGCTTTAATTTTGCGAGTCATATGGAGGAAAACAAAAAGGGAAAAGAATAAGCAGAGAGAATAACCAGAATAAATCATATTTGATCACCAGGTTATTTGACACTAAATGCTGGCCAAGGAAAGAAAAAAAGCCCACACCCACACAAGTTACACAATTACAAACATTTTCCCCTACACATAAACTCTCACACCTTTAGTCAAGAAATAAGCACATGATCTATTCACTGAAAGTGGATTTTTCAAACTTAAAGTACATTTTCCAAAAGAAAAGCCCAATCTAACATGGTTATTTATGCAGCTACAGAGGGTGGCCAGATCTCTCACTAAGAATATTCAGCACCCTCTGATGGAGCACTTCCAGTACTTCTGGTAACATAAACACTGATCTTAGATTTTACACATTTCAGATTTCAATCATCAGTGCTGCAAAAGAACAATTGGATCTTGTAGAAAATACCAGCAACAAAATTTTCCAATACTGATATCCAACTGTAAAGGAATATTGAGTACTCAGTGTTCAATTGCTTAGGCACACATGGAATTATTTTCATGGCATGTTTTTTCCTACTATATTCCAAGAGCATTTCCTAAAGCCTCTCTTTTCAGGGAGACAGAATAAGGGAAAAGACATAAAAACATTTCAACTGCATGGGGCACCTGAACCTTCTCTTTCTCTTTAAAAATTGCAAATTGCTAAAAACGGAACAAACATAAGAATAGCATATATGTTTGTAGAAACATAGGATGAGAATTCTCTTACCCATTTCAGCTGCAGCTCCTGAAAATATCTGTGAACTACTTCAGTTAAGCTAAAAAAACTTGTATTATGAAGAGCTACACCTCATAGCCCAGCATCAGGGGCATGATATACAAAGAAAAACACACAAGTGAAATAACTAAGGATGTAACTTTTAAGAAAATAATAATTTAGTTTGTCTCTCAAAATTGAAAGCTACTGTAACAAATTATTCCTTAAAGAAATACTTATTTTGTGGTCTCTTCCCCAACAACAAAACACCTCTTATTGTCTCATCAAAAACTGACATGTCCTATTAGAGCTACACAAACCACAGGCCCACTGCAGCTCTCTCCAGACCAGCAGAATGTGTGGGATAATGGTGGGACAACTGAGCTTGCTGAACACCAAATAATTAGGCTTAACTCCTATAAGTCAGTGTTTGTAACAAATTATTTTAAGCTGTAATTTAAACAGGTTTTCCTAAAAACAGTATCAAATAACACAGAGGGTTCCTGATGCCCAGTGGCAAATCATGATATCAAATATAAAAATATTTCTTTTACTGCTTCAGAGCACAAACACTCTCAAGACAGAGGCATGATCTGATAGGATTTGCTCTTGAGTGAGTCAGAGACTGCAGTGACCTACAAACCAGTTCAGTTACACTGTGGACACAGGCACCAGAAAGGTGGGGTTAAAGGGCCACAGGAGGATGACAAGATCAGACAGCTGAGGGCATGGACTCCTCAGATAAACACCTCCTGTGTGGAGCTGGCCATTAAATAAACAATCAATGCTCCATCAGTTACTCGTCTGAAACTGAGACAAAGGGCTTAAAAGGGGAGAAAAGGATGATCCCTTTTAACCCCCCACTGCCAATCCTACCACAGAATGGAATCACAACTTTTTAAGAAAAGAGGAAAGAAGGAAACATTGTCTCAGGGGCTTATTAAATTAATTGTCAAAATAATCCAGTTTGTGGGACATCCATTTTTTGGACAAGACTGGATAAACTGCTCTGCCTACAGCAATCATCATTCCATAGTTACTACCCCTACATGCTCATCCCTGCTCCTCTTTGACAATCTGTGACTTGGTTCCAAAAACTGATTACTGCAATCAGCAAGACTGAGATCATAAAACCCCTGGGAGCTGGGGTGGGAATGAGCAGCTAGGGATGGGCTGGAGGCTGTAACCTGTTACTCTGGCTCTGTCACAACCCTCTGACCACTGCACTGGGAGGTTCCAGGGGTTTATCAGTGCGACAAGTCTACACGGAATTTATGGGGTGAGTTTATTTTTTTTTTCCCTTAGCAGTATATACACTGCTATAAAGGTTCTTCTCATACAATAAACAAGAAATTTTAAAAAAATTAAAATTGGACTTAATAAGCCTCTGTCAGATAAAAAGCCCAACAACAAACAAATTAGAAAACACACCAACAAAAAAAATTACCCTTTCTTGCCCTCCAAGAAAGCCCTCCACACTTAACAGAGAAATTATATGCAAGTAATAGATTCTAAATTATTGTAAGATAAGCATAATAAAAATATATTAGAACTCCTACACAAACTCACAATTCCACGAGGTTTGGAAGCTTCTGTGCAAGGTTTTCTGGCTGAAAGAGAGTTAGAGATTTTTTAGGTTTTGAAACAAAAACCAGACACACAAACATTGTGTACCCAAGTAATTTTAATCACCATACTACAACATGTCAGCAGGAAAAATGGCAACAAATAATGTCTATACAATACCCTGGGTCCATACCCCAAGTATCCATGAGGGCAATCTCAGATGCAATTCACTACTGAACAAAACTACAGCCTAGAAGTGACATTATCATGTCCTCAGCAAAATGGGAGTCAGATTTCTGAGACTAAGAAGATGGATTACCTCACCTCCTTTTGAAAATATATTCAAATAAGTAAGTTAGTTGAAGGCAAGAGATTGCTAAGAAGTTGCAGCCTTTACAGACTTCAAGCAGAACAAGAACTACACAAGATGTCTAACCAGAATGTATTTCATAATGCTGCTAAACTGGGAAATGACCTACAATCTTTGTGTAGCTTGATCAATTACCACCAAGCCAGAACTGCTGAATCCATCAAACTAGATTTTCATATTTACATATTAACATGCATATCATTTCTTAACTGCCAACTGATCCCTAACTGTAATTTTCTTCCTTGGTGGCATTTATAACCACGAGCACATATCACAAAATTGGCTTCACAAGCTTCAGATGTCGTGTTGGAAACTATACTCAAAATCATTCAAAGTTAAGACAGCTTTATTGCTTAAGAAACCTGCTTTAGCATAGATTTGTCTTACTGAAAAAAGGGGTTACAATACGGATATATGCAGAAATTACTGCATTTTAAAAGCAGCTTGATCACATAATTAAATTCCCGTTAAAACTACAAATATTCATGTGAATAAACATGATATGTGATACCTTAAATAGATAATATAGCTAAATACATAACTTCGTGCTCATCACTTGATGATGGAGGAACATGCTGACCTGGAAAAGGCAATATTCTCACGTAGCAAACATGGCCCGTGCTAGATCTGAGTCCAAAGCCCGGACTGCCCAGGTCGGGAGCAGCAATTGATGGGTCAGGCCGAGAAAGGCCGGGTGAGGTGAAGACCCCGCTCGGTGACGTCACGGCCGGCAGCGCTGTGGCTGATCCGCGGCTGCCCCCTGGCGGCAGCTCCGCCGCGCCGCAGTCACCGCCCGGGCCGGGTCTGACCCGGGCAAACACCGGAGCTTCCACCGGGAAAATGAGCTCAAGCACCAAAAAATTTAAGCCTTAACTGAAAAAAAGTGTGGAAAAAAACAATTTCACTGCCATCCTGCAGCCTTTATTACGATAAGGATGTTAACCTGAACCAAACTATTGTCACTATTGTCACTTGCTGCTCTGTCAGAACAGGACAGCATCACATATTCTGAGGTAGGAAATTAAGATCAATTATTCTTGATCTTGCTTCTGACAGAGCTTACAAGGCAAACACCCATCTCCTTTTAATAGATGGGGAAATTGGGCACTGGAAGGTTCATGTTATCAAAGATTAACTGAGAAGTGGGAAGATTTGGTTCTGGGATACAGGTGTGCTGTATGGCTCATTGATCCATTCATTATGTCACAGCACTCCATCACTTCCATCTTGCCAATGGAGACAAAAATGAAATTATTCTTAGCCAAGGTAAATTCTGTCAGTGTAACTATCCCAGACATTTCATGGGAGTCATCTGTCAAGGACAAGAGTCATTTGAGAAGAGTAAAGAACAAAAGCTGGTTTAGTCATTTTCAGAATTCTGAAGTAATGAACCAGTGGGACAAAAGTACCACCTAATTTTAGAGAAATATGGTTCAGATTCTGTTTTGATGGTTTTCAATAATGTTCATGCAATTTGAAGTGTTTATTGATGAGCAATAGCTCATCACCTTGCACTAGATTAGTATAAGGAAGACACATCTTCCTTCAATAATTTGTTTTCAGGTATTCTCAGATGAGATTCCCACTCCCCCCACTGCCCCAGCATACCTGACTTACTATGACTTTACTAAAATTGAGAGCACTACTTGTCCTACCAGTAGTGGACATCAAAAAACCTCATTATGCAATTCTGCTCTGTAAAAATATCTGTGATTCTGTTTCCCCCAATTCCTCCTGCTTTTTCCTCTCCATCAATCTTTAACCTTTCCTCTCAGGGCATGCTCTCTAAAGGTCCCTCGCTGCTGCTCTCTAGGTTCTCTCCAGTTCACCCAGGCTCAAGAGTATAAAACTCTCTGCTCCAGCTTGTGCTTTAACAGTATCCAATAATTACTTCCTTCTGCTTTTAATGGAGATTGTGAAACTTTCCATGTTCCAAAAAGACATCTGCCTTTTTTTGTAACATGCTGCTGACTTGATCTATTTTGGTCCACTACAACTTCCAACATCTCTTCTGTGGAACAGATGCTCAGTGAATGACACCCAAATTTGTTTGCCTTGTTCCAACAATAGTGCTGAGCACTTGAATGAGAGCCCAACAAGGCACATTATGAGCGAGTTATCCTGATTGCTGTGAATCTAATCAAGCTCTGCTTCACACTGCTTGAAAGCAATTTTGCCTAAGTATGACCTACATTTTAACTTTTGTTTCAGTTTCTTTATCCAGGTCTTAACACTTACATACAAAACCCTCCTTATTGTTTCATCTTTTGAGCAGTGCAAAGTTTGTGAACATTACTGCACTAAATCATCACTGAATTTCACAAAGTGTCAAGGCAGAGCTGTTTACAGCCTTTGGCTAATTTTATAGCAGTTTTGATTTGTAACCATGAATCCTATCCTCCTGTTAAATTATTACACATTATTAAATTACTGCCCAAAACCAGAGTGCTAAAATACTTCTCTACAGTACATGTCAACTTAAAGTGACTCATTCAAGATGAAGGAAAGGCATAAAATCTTCAGAATCCTTTCAGCTTTTGGCCCTTAAGAGTGGAGTACTGGGCTCGTTCTAGGAAACCCTGAAAATGGTACAATTTTGGTGAATTTTAAATAGTCATGCCCTACAGCTCCTATACCATTGCTACTATTTTACCTCTCATACCATGGAAGAGCCCACCAAAAAAAAAAAAAAACAACCAACAAATCCAAACCAATCAAGCAACCAAAAATGAAGCCTTGGAGACTTGAGCCTCTTGACAGGGGCAAGTTCTGACTCTATCCTATAGAGTTTTACCAGCTCAGAACACCTCTCACAGTTATTTAACTTCCCCATGCTGAATTTTGAGGTCACAACATTGACTCAGGGTGAGAATTTCTTCAGTTCAGGGAAAAACAACAAAACAAGAAGAAATCCCAGAAGAAAATCCCACATTAACTGTGACATTAGCTGGCATTTAACTGTGCTCTCCTATCAACAGCAGCCCATAGATGCAAGTTTTCACTGGCATCTTGACAGCAGGTTTGGAATTAGACCCTGGGATTGACATTGCCTTTGGAATTAGGCACACAACAAAGGAAAAAGTCATTCAGCCTAATGAAGAAATGTAGAATAGACTGCATAGTCTTACCTAACAGGAGAAACTGACCACTTCTGAGAGTAAAACATATAGGTTAAAAAAGAAACCAACAGAACAAACAAGTCTGACAAGAAAAGACCCAGAAAGTGTTGAGAGCTTGGAAAGAGTAACCATAAAATGTCATGAACTTCATTTATTATTCTCTACATTACCTGTGCAAGTTGAAATACTCACATCTTACAGCTGGTGACATCATTTAGGGTCAGATTATCTATAATATAATCTTTCTTTTCTGTTTCAAAAATCAGAATTGCTACACACACAGACAGTAAACATTGCAATAAAGAGACTGTCGTACCAATGTGGTCAGGGAGTTTCTTTTCATGTAAAGTCTCTCCAAGTACTGCAGCCCCTCATCTTTCAGTAACTCCAGAGGGAAGTGATGGAGGTTTCGGTAATTTAGGAACAAGTTCTTGTGCCTTTCCAGCTTTGCCTCAGAGATTGTTTTACACAGTTCTGATGCCATGACTGAGCACCACCTCTACTGCATCGCCTCTTCTGAGAGCAGACCCATTTCTAGGAGACAAAAAGAGGAAAAAAGCCCAGTATTACCAAGGTGTAGCCATGCTTCCTTTGCAGGAAGAGTTCCTGATTACAGATTATCTGATCATTTATCTAAACACACTTGTTCCAGTTAATATACAAAGTCCCCAGAACATCCACACCATAAGCTATGTTAGAAGCAAATCTTTGACTGTTTTCTGGATTAAGCTTTAGTGCATTATAGGACCTGAAATAACAAAATCTTTGGGTATATTTAATGTTTTTAGCTTCATGCATGTTTGATGGACCTTTCAGATTATTTTGTCAAAATTAAATCTGAACCACAAGAAGAAAAAAAAAAAGCAACTTCTATTAACCATTACTGATGTCCCTCACCTATCCTGTCCCATGTGCTAAAAGAAGAATCCACAGATAAGAAAAACACACAATTAATAGATGATTTTAGTCTCAGATGATTAAAAAACACCATTATCTTTTAAGGTAGTAAAACAAAAAAGCAATGAAAGTTTGAAGTGATTTCCCATATAAAACTAGTGGAATAATTTACCAGCTGGAAGAGGTAATTGGGATAGACAGCCAGTAAAGCCATTTAAAAATAATACACTAATATATGAAAAATCTGAAACTTGCAGTGAGAAAATTTATAAAGGGTTAGATAAGACAGCAGATTTTCAGCTTGCTCTACTAAAAATAAAACCAGAAAGAACAAAGTGTCAAGCTTTAACTGACAATTTCAAAACTAGAAAACAAAAGCAGGAAGACAAATTAAAAATTAACTCCTATCTGAAACCTGACTTCATTCAGCTTGTTTTTCAGATGTAACCAAAATTCAAGTCATTATTATACTGTCTAGATTTAGACAACAACAGCAATGCTGCATCTTTTCAACTATCTCATAAAAAACATAATAAACCCAGATTATTCATTAATTTAAAGTTACCATTTTGCTACAGACTCATGAGTATAAATTAATTCCCATTAATGAAAGGCAAGGACTGAGAACTGCATCCCACCAATAACATTTTCTATTTTAGTTCAATCCTTCACAAATATTGGAAGTGAAGGTCCTGAATCATAAATCCCATCTGGTAATAGGCATGGTACACAAAACTCCAGCTGACAACTCAACCATACATGTAAATCAAACGACTTCATTAGTGTGAGTAGTTCCCTTGATTTGCAGATAACAGCTCTTAGCAGTGATCTGTGTCCTTCTGGAGCAATACACATTTGTGAGGTTTTTTCAGAGGTTTTTAACCATTGCCTTCATTAGCTGTTTTAGGGAACAGGGCACACACACTGGCCCTTGGCACCCTTACTCCAAAAGAGCAAGGAAATGAAGCCATTACAGTTCCCAATTGTGATCAGCATGAAAATAATTCCTGGAAAAGTGTTAAAATTTTTAATGGGCATAGTCTGAGTATTTATTATTAACCTCTGCAATATAAGACAAGGTAAAGGAAAGCTCATCTTCCTCTGATTTTTTTTTAAATCAGAAGCTGAGAAATGACGAAACATACACATAAATAGCCAATAGCCTTCCAGTTTGTCCAGAGATGGTTTTCAGGTGTCCTGCACTTGTGGGCTTCTCACCACAGAGTTGTGACTCCATAAAACAACTGCACATTTAGCCATGGCACACACGGAGACACAGACATGCAACGCCACAGATGCAAAGTCCAGTCACAGTCTACTTTGGCTCTTACTTCAAAGGAACCTCCTCCACTCCCTTCCACCACCAGCCAAACTTTTCCTCTCTCAATTATCTTTTTCCAAGGATGAGGTGCAGCCTTACTGGAGAGGAACAGCCACAACCATGGTCTTTAAGGAGAGCAAAAAATAAGGATGAGGGCTGATAGCACCCAGTGACCATGGCCCTGTGAGGGGCCGGGTCCTTCAGGGAAGGGGGCCCGGGGGAGAGGGGGTGAATGAGGGAAGAGATGGGAAGGGAGGAAAGAAGGGGGAGAGAGGGGCACCGGGCAAGGGGGACACGGGGAAGAGAAGGAGAAACGGGGAGACACGGGGGCGACGGGAGGGGCGGGGGGGATGGGGCCCGGCCATAGCGCGCACCCCCTCACGGAGAGGTGCCGTGCCCGCGCGGTCCGGCGAGCAGACAGCAGGGGCAGCGCACCGGANCGGGCCGCGCGAGACCGCTGCTGCCGCGCGGCTCTCGCGAGACACGGCCCCGCCCCGCCGCGAGCAGCAGCCAATCAGAAGGTCCCGTCTCTCCCGCCTCCCTCCGCCAGCCAATGGGAGCGCGGCCCCCCTCAGCGCCAGGCCCGCCCCTCGCTGTGGGCTGAGGGGCCAGGGGTGGTCCCGCTGTCCGGGTGTTCAGGTGTCCGGGTGTTCCCGGTGTTCAGGTGTTCGGGTGTTCCCGGTGTCCCAGTCTCTGCCGGTGTTCAGGTGTTCGGGTGTTCCCGGTGTCTCAGTCTCTGCCGGTGTTCAG
>WBNO01019840.1:255766-294760 GCA_013400575.1 Peucedramus taeniatus | reverse complement strand
CCGGTGTTCAGGTGTTCGGGTGTTCCCGGTGTCTCAGTCTCTGCCGGTGTTCAGAGGGACTCATGGAGCTGCTCCCTCCCGGTGCGGCTCCATGAGCGAATATGGGGGCTCCACTCGCCTCCCCGCGTGTTCACACAGCCCCCGGTGCTAACAAGTCATCCCTGCTTAATCGCCGATAAAGGAGAGCAACATTTGCTGATAAAACATGTGGTCAGGGATCACCCTCTACCTGTGGTGCAGCTGCCGCTGCCTTTTATTTCTGCGTTAACAGCAGTGGAGGCGCTCAGAGGGTCCTGCCTGCACCCACAACCTGCCCATCGCAAGCATTTTTACCCACGATAGTTGCCGTGTGGAAATGTTTTGATTTTATGTGTATTCACACTCACCAGGGTGACACATAAAGGTTTGTTTGTGTCTTGTCAGTTCTCTGCTAGCAGCAAATTCCCTCATCCTCAGGGTATTTCACATCACCGAGTATTAAAAAGTTGTTTTTTGCTGAAGATCACCTCTACAGCTGGCTAAAAAAAGAATCTCAGCTGCAGAAATCCTCTTTCTAGTTTCCACAGACTAATTAACATAAACTGGTCCTAACAAGATTCACGCAGCAGGTCTGCAGGGTTACCAAGATGAACACCTTGCAGCAGACATTTCTTCCATATATTCACATAACTTTCACTTGAAATAAATCAACATGCAGAAAAGCTTAAGACCTTTTCCCTTGCAGACTCATTCCTCTCTTTTTCAGTTCTAAATAAAGAATAGCAGCTCTTAATAGCTCATTTGTCATTTTCCTGCACTTGAAAGGCAATAATTGATTGTGACAACTACACTTGCTCCATCTTACTTTGCAATCGCAGTCTTTTTGGAGGTTTTTTTTTTTTCCAGAAAAAAATAGATTGGGTTTTGTTAAAATAATTTACCCTTCAAAATTCACCATCCTCCATATTTATCATATCATTCTGTACACATGATTTCTTACTGTGCTTGATAGCACTTGTCTATTTTTTTCAGCTGATGTTACAAAGTGGCCTGCTTGTAGACCACTATGGTTTTAAAAACAGCAAATACATCACACTTCTTAGTGTCACTTTGGTCTCAATCTATAAATATCTGAGAAATTAAAAGTTAAGCTTATTTCAGACCAAAGTAGAAGCTGAATACGAGGACTTTTAGCAACATGTACCTCAGAGAGAATTCAATGTGTCAAACCAAATGTAGTTCTCCAGGATATTGAGTCATTGATCAGGACAGAAACTGTTTCTGTCTTCTTCTTCTGAAATAGAAAGGGAAAGATGAAGCTTTTTTCCTGGGACACCTGCTCTTAACAGAGACAGGATACCTAATGTGTCTATACATATGTTGTAATGGTTTGGGGTTTTTTGGTTGGAGATTTTTTGAGAGAGTAACAGGTAGAAGGTAAGATTACTGCACTCTGATATTGCTGAGAACAAATAGTGTTGTTCTTTTCTGCTCACACCAACACACATCACTTTTTCTTGTGTCTTTCCCCTGAAAGGTCACTCAGGATTCTCTCTTTGTTTTGTGTAGCCTGAATCATCCCACTCATTCATTCTGTTTTTTCCCCCTCAGCCAATGCCATGGTGATCTCTGAAAAGTGCTGCTCTCACATCCGAAAGCTGATCCCCGAAGCTCTGATCCTGCCCAGCACAGGTGTCCAGTCTTGCTCGTGTAGTCACAAGGCTAAAAATGATGAGTAGAGCAGGGATATTGGAATCTGATATTCTGGTGAGGAGAGCATTTGCCCCATGGTTGCCAAGTCATTCTCATCTAACTTGTCACACTAGTGCGATCTCTGCTAAGTAAATTTTACTGTTTCTTTACCCTAATTTAAATCTTATTTTTGTGCTTCTGAGAGCACAGAGGGCTTGACTTTTCCATCTTGCTAAGAAGGATGGCTGACCTTATCTTTGCCTACATAAAGAAATTAATAAAACTTGCTTTGAAATGCCAGTTTAAAGTAGATCTATTCAAGTAGTTTGCAATTGTCAGTGGCTTGAAGATCCACCACAACCTGGTGATTTACTGGAACAAATCCAGTAGCTGGAGCAAATGGACACAGCTTCACTGGTGATCCTTTGTGTGTGCTGAAATAACACAAGTCAGATGAAAATAGTGTGAATAACAAGAGTCTATGCTATACCAGATTTATTACACAAGGCAACTAATTGAGACTGACAACTTTGGGGAGATGCAATTGGAAAAACCTTTACATACGAAAACTTTATGCAAACATTTTCTTTTGTTTTGCCAAGTGAAACATGAAGAAATTAGTTTTACTGAGGTTTTAAAGACAAGTTTTCTAGCTCTCAATGTCACAGACCTACAAGATCCAAAGTATCTCAGTGAACTTCTGAATTTGAGTCCTGAACACTGTGAGGTTCTGCCTCCCTAATAATCCTGCATGAGTCTTTTCCACCCAGCGCTGTGGATACCACTTATATTGAATCATGTGCATTAAATTAGACTTTGTAAATTTGGAATATGATAAAAATATCCACTTCGCAATTAAAGGTCAGTTTTTAGCAGCAGGAAAATTCAGTGTGATTGATGCATGACAGCAAGAGAGTTTCTCCTTTAAGGTCAGGTAATTACCAAGTATTTTTATTCTCTGCTCTTCAGTGTGTCAAGTAGCAGTACAAAATAGGCTTTCCTGGACATCACTGTGTTCTGAGAATTATGGTGAGGCAAAAATCCATCAGTAAACACTGAGCTTATGTAGCTAGGCTTGGTGCAGAGAGGTCCTATGGGCTGGAGGAACCTTCTAGGCACAGATCAATCAGTGATCAGCAGATGGAGTTTCAGCTTTCTTTAGGTTCTGGTGTGTACAAGTGTTAGCACAAGTGTGTGAAGCAGTAGTGACCCAGCCTGGTGCATCTGCCAGCTCTCACAGCCAGAGAAATCTTTTCCATGCTCAGACTGGAGAAGAATCTACTTAACACGTGCTTGGGACATTTGGAGTGGTCTAGGGAAATGGCAGAGCTCTCCTTTACATAGCAGGGTTCCAGCACAGGGGCTGAACATTTTGTGCTGTCCTACTGTCTTCTGCTTATCCCTAGAAAATGAAGATTGTCTGGAATTTTGAAAGCTCTTATGCAGTTCAATATGCAATTTCATTTTTCTACTTTTACAGACACCAAGGGGTGGTTTTCTTCCTCATCTGAGGACTGATAACTTCTGTTTCTCTTCGAACAAGAGCTGAGGGCCTCATGTCATCATCAGGTTCTGCAAAGACACTTGAAGAAGCAAACAGAACATTTCCAGTTTGCATCCTTTCTTGTAGAATTTCAAATTTTAATTTTTCTTACCCTTGTTTTCACTTTACACTGTCTTATATAAGATGTTTTCAATCAATCCAGATTTCATACAAATAATGCTACAATATTCAGTTGGTATAAATGTCAAGAATTTTGGATCTATTCTTTCCACAGGAGGTTTGTTTTGCATCATGCATCATTTGTTGATTTGTCTCTTGTACCAGAAAGAAATAAACTCTGTAAAATGTTGGGTCTTTACTAATGAAGAAAGAATCCATTCTCCAGAAAGTCCTTGTTCTTCTTAGGAAGTCTTTTGTAACTTCCAGTTAGTAATTTTGGTTTAGGGACAAAGCTCTCTTATTGGAGTGGAATAAAGTTACAGTGACTCATCACAGTACTCCTTTGGTTCCATAAATGCTTTCACTCTGGCTTCTGCAGCAGTACAAAAGTGGGAAGGCAGATGGAGCTCCTGCACACCAAGTGCCAGCATGCCAGTATTTACTGTTTAGACATCATCCACCTTTGGCTCAAGTCTTTTTATTTTCAGTTTATTCTTTATTATATTTGTTAAACTCGAGCTAACTCCTTTTTCAATGGCACAGTAATGCTAGTGAAAAACCCAATTTCAAAGGAAGTTATTTGCACTGCCTGGTATGGTTCAAATCAGCATTGCTCAAAATGGAAGCTTTTAAAACAGTTTATTGCTAATTTGGGCTGAACTAATTTTTGAGGGAAATTTCCTGGTAATCACATTGATTATGTTGTGTAATAGACTCCCAAAGAAGTAATGGAAAGCACTGGTCATTTGGACAGGCTGCATTTGGAATGGAACAACCCTAGTACAGAATAAGTAAGCAGTGGATTTTGTCCCTGATCATGCAGTTTCTGCTCATTCTAAATTCCCACTGACCTAATTAATCTCAATTGGAAAAAGAACAATGCCTCACTGACTGCCCCAGAAACCAAATTCCTCTGTTAATGTGTTAAGCAAATATAACAATAGGCAGAATCAACATTTCTGCCTCTGCTCCATCAGGAAATCTCAATATGGGATCACTGCAAAGGTACCAAACCAGCAGCTCTCCATGGCTCTTCAGCTGTTAGTTCTTCAAAGACTGTGAAAGGAGCATGAGGCTGATGTGGAGGTATTTTGTGTTACCTCCTGTTGACAAGAAAATCATGGCTTTCAAATTAATTTAAATTAACCAAATATGATTTTTCGACTTGCTGACATTGCTATATGTCACAAATGCATTAATGAATAAAATTGTGTTTATTGTTTGGAATTCACTTTATGAAATTCTTTAAACTTGACTGATTTGGTTAAAGTCACTTAAAATATTGTCTCCAGTTTTGCTTTGTTCAAACCAATAAAGTAGTAAAACTTGAATAGCAAATTTAGACAGCACATGGACACTTATTATTTTCAGGCAACAAATAGCATGAAATGTTCTTTGGTCTATTTTTATGTGTCCTCAATAATATTATTTTTTACTACCGCCCTCAGCTGCCATCGAAGCTCTGTGGTGGTGATTTCTCTCCATCCTTCTGCCTGCCCCAGGTTTCCTTTCTTTTAATCTTCACTGCATTTCCCTTCAGTCCAGCTGACAGATCTGCTGAGTTCACAATAATTGTCAAAATATTCCTGAGTATTTCTAATGATTTGTTGGATCTAATTTGACCTCAAGGTGTTATTAATTAACCTGAAATCAGTAGTTTTAACATTAAGCATTTATTATTCTGAAGTTGTTCCTTCTTCCACATACCAAACCTACTCCAATTCTTTTATCTATGTCTATTGCTGCCTAATGTTATTTTTTCTCTTAGCCATTTATTCTTCTGAGAAGTCCCATGATCTGAAACAAATTCATATCTTGTAGAGATACTCCATATTGTCAGCAAAGCTCCATTGTTCCCATAAATTTAATTTAAAACATTGATAAAATATTAAATCCCTATACTCTCACCCACACAGTTCCACAATTTTAGCACATATAGGCTTGAAGTGAAACTATTTTAGTGACAATACACACACTTGAAATAACATTTTTATCTATTTATGAGATGTTTGTATTTCCTATGGAAAAGTTTCAAGTGAGGTGCCAAATGTCTTGGCTGTGTAAGGTGACCAGTTTTGTAATTCTATTCTGCCATTCATTTCAGAAGGGTGTTAACTCTGTGACCTGTTACATTATGATAGAAATGAGGCAGGTGGTGAGCTATTTTTCATTCCAAGGGAATATAAATAGTGAAGGGGGGCAGCATGGTGTATACACAGCTCTTTGATTTATGCAAGCATATTGTGGAACTTGTTTGAGGGAAGTCAGATATAGAAATCTTCTGTTCCTGAGACCAGTGGGAGATTTGCTTTTAGAGACCTTGCAGGGTTTCTCCTTTTCATGTCAACCATCCATCTGGTTACAGCTGGGATCTGACCTTTCTTTCTATTGAACACTCTAGGAATAGCTTAAATACACACCAGGATGTTCCATGTGTTGGGGAGACACTCAATGGGCTGTTTCCTGTCAAACGCAGAATTTTTAGTTTTTGAGAAAAGCCAAAGATCTTTCTTTTCTTGTTAATGCTCAGTATTTCCTCTTAGAAATCTTTCATGGGAATTCTTGAGCATTTTGTACTGAGACCTCTGAGCCAGGTAACCACAGTCCAGGCACACTTGGCCTTAGGTAGTGGCCAAAGTCTTGCAGCAGCAGCTACTGACTGTGGATACTTTTTTCCAAGTCCACACCTCCTTCCTGCCTTTGTCCCATTTGCACCACAACACTGATAAAGATCTTTCCACATTATAAAGTCATGGCACAATATTTGTTACCAGCTCCCCCTTTCCTCGGTGTGAGGAGTGTTTGGGACAAAATGTCTTTGTGTCTGGCAGCAGCTCTGCTCTCAGGGAGCTGTTCCAGGCCATATGCCTGGAGCAGGGTAACATCTTCTGCATGACCAAAGGAGATAATTCAGCCTTCCTTCAAAAGTAAAACGAAGACTCAGAGTAATTTCTGCTGAAACTATTTCACTGAAACTATTTTTCATTTTCCACCAAAGGCATAGGATAAAGAGCCATGTGCCTTGCAGACTCTTCCAGAGATTAATGCCCCATAATTCTGGGCCAGTGAAATAATTAGGTCTGTTAAACCCTTTTTGTGCTTTTAGCACTGAGGTCATGGTCAATGAGTTCAAGCTTCTCAAATACACATTATATACTTAGAACAGCTCTCCTCTATGAGTGATGGCACCTTCATAGCTCTAAGCCAGGGATACACATTGCTACAAATTAGAGACAGCCCCACCAATACAGCTACAACTTCATTACAATCCTTAAATTAATGTGTGTTTCTTTCGTAAAATAGAAGCCAGCCAACCAGCCACAAAACACAAAACTTGCCTGCTGAGGAATAAATCCCTGTCAGCATTCCAGTGCTGCACTCTGGACCCATGTTGAATAGGACTATGGATAGACACACTGCTATCAGAAAATAATTTAATTTTATTTAGATGTTTGAAGAACATCTAAAACCAAATGAGAAATTTACACCAGAGCTCTTTTGTGTGGTTTATAGTTTTGAAAAATGGGCATTCTCTGTGTACATCCAGTCCTTAGAAGTGGCTAATCTGTAATGTGACTACTGACAAATGGATCAGTCTGGATTTGGAAAACCATGTGGATAAGTGTACCATGATTTGGCTGCTGTTTTAAAAAATCAGTCTAAATAGTGTTAATATACCCCTACATAAGTGGAGAAAGAGAGAAAACTGATATTAGGAAATAGAGAAGCCCACTTCCCTGGAAGATTTATGTGGTACAGGATGCCAGCCTTTAATAGCATCTGTCAAGTTTGTAGAGGTTGATGACAGGGTATGTTCTATTCTGCTGATGAGAGGGCTCAGCTCTCAGTGACTTTGGCCATCCCTGATGCAGAGAAAATCATAGCAGTGGAGCAAATAACTTTTTCCTACTTCCACTTGCAGGTGTTTCCTCCCTGACCTCTTCACCACACACGTCTGACTTCCAGAGCAATTCAGGATGAATGGTAAATCCTTTGTGTTTGAAAAACTGTCCTTTTCCTTTGGTTTCTTAGGGGAAGGACTGTACTGAAACCACATGAAACAACTATTGAAGATACTTTTCCTCGCTGAAAGACAAAGTCAAGGACCAGTGCACAACAACAGCATGGAAAGAGAGCAGCAAAGTTAAGTAGACAAAAGCATCACAACATAAGGGCTTAAAAGACTCCCAGTGTTCTGACCTCTGCTGTCAAAAAGTCTTTGAGTTTGTTCAATACCTGATAGGAAGAGTCCAAAACCCACAGAAGATGATCCATGCAAAGGGGACTTTCCTTGTTCAGTAGGGACAGAATGTACTTGATATTCAGACACAGTGAGTATTTGTTGTAGGGTGCTCTGTTGATTTAGCTACAGCAAGTTGTCCTATTTGATTTATTTGGATTTTTGAATTTTATCTTTCATCCCCAAATTCTACCTGTAGCACAGAACTCAGCAATATGCAAATATTGCAAGAACATTGCAACACACCTCAAAAGCTCACAGTATTTCTCTATGCTTTTATTTTTATAAAGCTAGAATAGGGGAGGATCTTTTTTGCAAAATCAAATATTACTTAGTAAAGCTGAAATTCAGCTCAATGGGAACTCTGCAATTTGTTCATAATATTGGATTCCACATTAAGTGTAATAATATGAAAGTGCATATAAGTGCACTAAGTGCAATAATATGAAATATCTAGGGGGTTGTACAGATTCTCATCTTGGGAAGTTCAATGAGAGCAAACTCCAGTGAATGTTAGAGCAAGGAAGAAACCAAGCTTGTTTTTAGAAATGGGTATCAAGGAAGAACCAAAGTAGAACAGAGCTCTTGCAGAAATGAGTAAATGATTTAAAAATATTTCTAATATATTTGCTGCAGACAGAAGGTCACTCAAAGATGAAGGTAGGCCCATATTTTTTAACCTCCCTACCTGCACCAGGTAGCCAGGGCAAGCAGATCAGTTAAATGCAATGTGTGGGGAGAAAATAACATTCTCACTCAATGATTTATGCTCAGTATTTCATTGGTGTATAAAAGCACTGTTAGCAAAGTAGTTTTATTCATATTTAAAAAGGCTGTTTCAATTGATCAGAGACAGGAAGGCCATAAAAGACTTGTAGACGGCAAGTTTATAAAAGGAAAACAAATGGAACAGAAATAAAATCCCTTCCCAGAAGTATTTGACTTTCCCAATGTGACCCATGTGATAGACATAAGCAAACTTCTCATTTCATTCCTGACACTTAGCAATGTTCCCCATTGTTTTCAGATCCCTTGGACTTTCCTTCTTTCCATCACTCAATGAAGAGATAAGTTATCTTCAAAAGGCTTAGATATAAAGTCTAGTGACATTCCAAAAATAGAAATATGTACTAATCAGAAAAGCAAACCTACTCTCATTTCTAAGTTTACATGAATACTATCAGTATTTAAGCCATAAACCATTTGATTTCCCTTGTGCTTCTCTGTGTTTGCCTCCTTATTTTGACTTAGCAGTTAGATTATTAGCTTTGCTGTCTTGCTTCAAAAAATTCAGAAGAAACACAGCAACCATTTCCAAACAAAAAAAAATCAGGCTTTGCTGAGCATTGTGGCAGGGAAAAGAGCTTTGACTTTGCCAGGATACTACAGGCTTGATTCAGCCCCAAGCTCATGGTGAATTGAACATCTTTGTTCTCTTTTTTCACACCTAATCTTCCATCACAGACTAGAGCTTTCCTGCAAGTTTTTTTTGTTTGTTTTTGTTTTTTTTTTTTTTTTGTTTGTTTGTTTGTTTTTTAAATAGTGGCTGTCCCTTCATTAGGTAGCACCATAATCCTTCAACTTCTGTTGCATTTCAGCACGTCTGTGGCTCTGGATTCAAGCTGGGTCTGTACAGCTGCACTGAATCTCCAGTGGGATGACAGTGATGAACACTGGACAATGGCAAACAATCCACAGCCAAACTCACCAGAGCAGCTGATAAGGTGAACAACATTGATGACTGCAATACCATATAAATTCCAGCTACAGATTACTAAGCAGCTCTTTTCCCAGCAAACTGCAACTGCACATGGAAATTGTCCACTTAAAAATCTCAAGTGCTTTAATTTCCTGGAGCTATTTACACTTCTTGGAGACCTCAGGGAGAACTTCCTTAAAAGGGTAAGAAAAGCCACTGCTCTTCTTCTTTGTAAGAAGAGTTCTTACAAAGAGATCATCCTTCTGTTCTTGGGCTGATTGAAGGAAGTGCATGAAAAAACAAGAATATTTTGGAGTATCATTCCCAGAGGAATGATCATTTGCAAAGATTTTTGTCATCACTTCCAAAAAACAGTCAGTTGTAGATGACATTAAAAAAACGTCCTGACTTTTGTGACATTGTTGATGAGAGGGGATCACACAGGTAAACCTGCCCTCAGAACATTCAGGGCTTTAGAAACTGAAACTGAATTGCACTGAAGGCAAATTGATAGAGCACATTAAGGTAGAATATGTTGGCAACCTCATCCATCCTCAATTTCAGTTCATTTCAAAGGGCACAGATGCCCATTCTGAGGTCACAGATCAAGGTTCTCATGTTATGACTATTTTTATTAGATTTCCTAACACTCCAAAGACAGCCAGACCACAAACAATCATCTCCCCAAAGCCTTTAGAATAAGGACATTTTCTCCCAGTTCCAAGTTTTACAGGCTGTACTGGGTAAATGCTCATACTGGTTTAGATATCTACACAAACAGTTATGACAGACAAATTATTTTTTTTTTTCATTTCAACTCTGCACAATCAGTTTGGAGAGGGGAAGTCTATGGATTCCAGTCTTGTTGTTATTTTCTACTGTGCTGGGTGGCAAAATGATAACCTGAGGCAGACTGGCCTTACCAGGGTGGCAGCTGGTGTCAGAGTTCTGTAATAACACTTCTCCCCAGCACTGAAAAGCATTCAAGACATTTCCCTTTTGTTTACAGCTCTTCCCATAAATGATATTAATCTGAAGTAGAGCTTGTGAGGCAAAGAGCACTTCAGTGTAAACCTTCTGAGGGTGATACCAGCAGCAGAGCTGCACACAGGCAGCCTTGTTAGGAATTGTTTGCCTCTTTGCTTTTCAATGCTTGAGCCACTTCCAGACTGTGTTCCTTAAAGAGCATTTGCACACAGAGTCTGCACAAGGCAGAGAGAGTTCTCTAACTCTGCTGTTCTTCCCCAGCTTATCATTGTCCCTGGTCAGTACAAGGCTGAATTTCCACAGGAGATTTGCCCCATGGGCACACTCATTTTGGACTCAGTTCTATTTGCTGCAAACTTTCCCAATTTGTATCATCCCTTATGCTATGCTAAACACATTAGTATTTAGCTTTAAAACTGTTGTATAAATGAGGCTATTACAGTTTTTGATATGACAATCTAAAAAGATGCTTTTTCATGAGAGAAACAGCTGCAATGAATTACTTGCTTGTCACTCAATAAAATACACATATTTAAATTGACAAGAGTATAGTGTTTTCATAGGAAGTGCTTCTATCATCTCCACATTAAAACAGCTGGGGGGTTTTAACTCTAAGGCAGCTTCATTTTCAGTGCATGTACATCTTGCATGTTCACTTAAAAAATATTATTCCAAGGTTCAATTCCTGTATTTGCACTCATGATCCAATTATTTGTCCATTTTTTGGGAAAAAAAAATAGATCAAGATGTAAATTTCTATATAACTGAAGTGCTAATGATGTTTTAGCACAGTCCCACTGCCTATCAGCAGGATTTCAGTTCAGAGATGTTCAATGTCCAAATCAGTCAAACTGGATTTAATTCAGACATCTAACTCCCTCAGGCCTGGTTGGAAAATGTCAGCCTAAAATAGCTTGTGCCTGAGCAGAACAAATGAGAAAGGCACTTCTGATGTATGTATTTATATGTGCAAATGTCACAGAGTGCTGGAGCAGGGACTGACCCCTTCCTACAGCACTCAGAGAGCTCTCAGGGGCTGCAGGAGTTCCTCCCACCTGCACAGCACCTCCCTGAAATGAGGGACAGAGCTCCTTGACTTCACCAGGTGGCAAGCAGGGATTATAGGAGATGTTGAAACAGCTGCCCCTGAGGTACCAGTTACAGGCTGGCCCAAATGCCAAGGCTTTGCAAGGTGAGCTAATGCTCTAAACAGGACTCAGGGTCTTGGGTGACTTATCAAGAACAGAATTTAATGCTCCTCAGTAACATGAACACAGAAAGCAGTAACCATCCCATAACTTGCTTTTGAACAGGATGAAGTTAAACGTTTCTCACCTTCATTTTCAGTTAGAAGAATAGGATATCAGAGGAAAATCCACAAATAATTTAATTTTGTTTGTGTTTCAGCAAGCGAAGCACAGAATTTACAAACACCTCTTTCAAAAATCAATTAAATTGTTAATTATCTGCTGCCCTTAAACTCTCCTGGAAGGAAGGGAAAAGCTGATCTGGAAGGTGCTGAAAGGTCAATAAAGCATTTAACATTCCAGAGAAAACATAATGTAGCCACAATTTTGAGGGCACAGGGCCAGCACATAGCAGAAGGGAAAAATCCTGAAACATTCTTTTAATGGGCAATTGATGAGCAAAATCCCAAAGAATTTATATGGGAAATGTCTTTGATTCTTTCACTTAGCAGAATGAAATCAGTTACTCTGTGTCTTGTCATCCTGAGGTCATTTTAAAGCAGCATGATAAAAAAGGTCTAGTAGAAATAAAGAATTCAGCATTATCATCTTGATCTAATGAAATCATTAAATATTCAGAAGTTCTCAAATATTTTTTAACTTGCTCATCATGTTTATTTATAGATTTATTATTAAAAGCTAAGCCTCTGGACTTTCTTTTTCTCCTTTGCAACAGGCAATTTATACCTTTTATATTGAAGAACAGCAAATTGTTTTATTTTTCACTGTTATGAAGAACTACACTATTTTACTCAGATTCCTAGCAAAGCTGCTTATAAACAACATTTTAATTAACAATTCAGGTATAAATGTACAATTAAATGAAATGAAAATAAAATGCAAACAATCTAAAGTAAAATTAGAAAACAGATTATTGAAATTAGATTTTATTTACTATAGGTTTATTAAAAAAATGTATCTGAGAAAAAAAGCATCCTTTAGCATTAAAGATTACTGCCTGATAATTAGTTCATTCCCAAAGTATGTTTTTTTAAATAATTCAAGAATTGAACTCACTATCCCTATCCTTTTTTTTTTGCTATAGTTTTTCCATAGAACATTATGTTCTACTCAGCTTACCATGAACAGCAAGAAAGAAAATACAAAGAAAAGGA
Organism: Peucedramus taeniatus; assembly: GCA_013400575.1. Taxonomy (NCBI): domain Eukaryota; kingdom Metazoa; phylum Chordata; class Aves; order Passeriformes; family Fringillidae; genus Peucedramus; species Peucedramus taeniatus. Next base: position 282,138 of record WBNO01019840.1, on the reverse strand, counting down.
CAAACTTTGGCAATAATTTGTTCTTTTTCCTCACACTGAATTCGAGAGAGCCCTTCCACAACAGAAAAGTTTCACAATTAGATGTTTGCTTTGTCAGTCCCAGTTTGCTTCTCTTGTTCCTAACAGAGACTTCTGTTGCATTTTTCTACATTCTGTATTTTGCAAATATTAGTGCAGAAAATTTAAAGACAGAAACTCTGGTGAATACATTTGGATTATGTTAAGGATAATAATGACAGTCCCAAACTGGAAGTCAGAAGACAATGGCAAGCTCTTTATTCAGGGACTTTTGGATGAGGCAGTTTTCAAAAGCGAATTGGCAGAAACACAGGAAACTATTACCTGTCCAAGTTAAATCACAGAAAATAAACTTTTAGGGGTTTTTGTTGGGGTTTTTTTGTTTGGTTGTTTGTTTTCTTGGTTTTGTGGCTTTTTAAAAATGGTTCCTGTGTTAAAATGAACAAATTGAGGTGCCAACACCTGATGTCCTCCTGCATATCTCATTTAGGTTCTCATGCCCTACTTTAACTTAGATCATTTAAGATGCAGGGAAGACCTGGATTCTGTAATAAGATTTATTTTCAGTTTCTTTCACAACAAAAATTGAAGCTAAAGAGCTGAAGTAAGAGTTGGCATTTTTCCCTCTTCTCTCTGACCACCACTTAAGTATTTTGGTCACTGTTTCTCTCACAAAAAGCAACTGTGCTGCTGAAAGAAGGGAATGAGGCTGGCTCCATGCAGGGAGCAAAGACAGAGGGGCGCCAGGGAGTGAGGGAGTGGCTGCAGGGCACACAAATAGAGCACACATGAAACCCAAGCAGGTACAACCATTAGCTGGAGAGCTGGCACTGCTCTAAAGATGCTTTTCAGATAGGCATTTTATACCCTGGCACATCTTACTCTGGCTGCCTCTGTAATGAGCCAGGGTCCTTCATCTCAGTAACGGGAACTTGGCTCATCCGAGGCAGCCACAGAAGCAGGGAAGTGCAAAAGCAGGCAGTGAGGATAAATCCCATATTTGTAGCTGCTGCTGACTCTGCTGGAGGATCCAATGCTGGCATCTGCAGGCCATAACTCATGGAAAAAGTTACACTTTTCAGCTCTGCCATCTGATACTAACCTGTGTGCAGCTGATTTCCCATTCCATCAGCACTTGGGAAGGCTCTGCCTGGTGGGAGGCAGCTGCTCCTCTCCAAGGGGACACTGCTCTGAGTCAGGGCATGGTGGCCACCAGCAGAGTCTCAGTGCCCAGGATGGGGCAGCAGGGAAGGAGTCCATCCACTGGGATCCAGGACTCCCAGCCAGCTCTATGGCTAGAATAGGAATTTAGCCATTCCCTGTGTCACCCTGAGCTCACACTGACCCTTGTGCTGTACCTGCAGAAGCTGAAGGAGCTGTGTTTGTCCCCTTCTGGTGTCCCTGATGCAGGAGGGCTGTTGGCAGATCACTGAGGGCACTCTCCTCAGGTGACAGGGCCCATCTGCTAGTGTCCTACCCTCCTGAGTTTTTCCCTTCCAACTCAGCCTGTTCTATGGCCCTGTGGTTCTATGAATTTGCCTGGTGGCTCACAGCACAGCACTGATAATGGGAAGTTCCTCCCCTGCCCTCTTGCCAGCAGCAAGGGCTTTATTTGTGATACCACAAAATATTTGTTCTGTTTCAAGACAAAATGAGAGGGGATGTCTCTGCTTTCTTTCCAAAAATAATCTTTGCAATCTTGTTCAACTCCTAAAAGGGAGTTACTGGGTTCCCTGCTGATGTGTTTGATCATCTCCTGTATTAATATCCCACTTAATTATTTTATTGGCATGAGACCAGGGCCCAGGTATGAGGCATTCTTTACTAGTCACACCCTATTAAAACAGCTGCTCAGAAACATGCTTTGCCTTTTTCCCCAAGCAGAAAGGCATTTGTGCCAGGATAGGAGGGATCAGTAAGTCATCAATACATCGACTGGGCTGCCAGCAACTGCTTTACATGTAACATTGTACTTAAATTTAGCAACTCAGTGGATTGATTGTAATAACAAGCACGTCCTTCCTAAATTTCCAGAAAAAGAGAAAATGAATACATTCACTGCAGAACCTTATGGCTTTGTTCTGACAGGGAACTAGATCCACTCAGGAATGACAACACAGTTTTACTGCCTTTTTTTCACCCTAGCATTAATGTACACTTAAAGTAAATTCCCATGCTTCAGATCAGGTGAATCTATTTTCAGCTACAAGCAAGCAAAGCCATATTTGGGGTCACATAGAATAAACAGCAGATCTCTAATGTACATTTTATAATACAAGTAACTTATTGTCATGCTGTTTCATCTTGGTTGAACCACAGCACAAGATAGTCAGTTATTAAAGAAAAACTGTTATGCTTCCCTTTAAAGAATCAACATCATGCTTTATATTTTGGTAATGTTCTCTCTTTAAAACAAAGCAACTATCCCGCTAGTCCTCCCCTCTTTGGTAAATTCAGCATGCAAAGTAGCAATCACTTGTTACAAATATTAAAGTAGCTTGATGGATTTTATGGAAGGGAAGTCTTTATCTTCAAAATAAAAGCATTTATAGCAGTCTACGAGATGTTATGGCTCACTTCATTTTTTAAAATACAGAACAGGATAATAATTTAATTTTTTCCCCCATTACATTGCTCAGCAGCTGATCTTTTCCTTCTGCAGGAACATTCTATTATCCTACACAATAATATGCTGTTACTGGTCCAACTGGAAAAAATTTATTAAACTGACCAATTTTTAGAGAGATTTTTCAATGAGAATTGTGCAATAACTCATCTGATGCTGAGCAGCAGCATCTAACAAAGAGACACAACTTGCAAAGCTGAGTCCACGCCCCAAAAGTTGCCCAATTCAGGACTCAAACAGCGAGGCTGGTCTCTCAGCATGGGCTGCTTTTGTGGCTGCTCTAACAGCCCATTCTGCTTTGTACCAGCAGCTGCTGGGGTAGTTTCCAGCAGAGCTCTTTGGAAACCATTTCAATGGAAGTTTTTCCAGATGCAGGTGTGAGCACACCAAAAGCTCTGGCTCTTCAATGTAAAAAGCAAACTGGGAGCTCACCCTGGGGCTTGAGCAGAGCTTCAGGCAGTGCCCAGCTCCAAACACTGCCATGGGTGCCCAGGCTGAGTTTGGAGAGTGGCACAAAAATGTGGCAAAGTCTTCCTACGCCTCTTTCTCAAGGTTTTCTTTTCCCCCTCCCACTATACAAATTGTCTAATAATCTGCATGGAGTGATTTTATTAAGGCTTCAGAAAAATTATTTAATACCCATAATACAGAAAAAGTACCTGCTAATACTGTACATTATATGTAATTACTCTCTCACACAAGGACAGAATAGACTGCCAGCTATACAGCCCACCAAATTATGTTTCAGGGAGATGGGATCTTATTGAACAAATAAATTCTGCAAAGGTGCAGCTTACCTAGCATTAAAGCATCTTTATAATATTGGCAGTTCTTAGGTTATAGGAATTCCAAACTTTAACCCTTCCCATCTTCAAAGAAACAGATGTTTAACAAAGACTGATGTCAAGGCATTGCTGTACAATTACAGGGCTGTGTTACTCAGAGTAACATTATTTTTCATCTGTATATACTAGTGGGAAATACATATAACTGAATTTTCTCTATCAGTTTACTCCAGTGAGAGTCTAAGAAATCTGTATCATAGAACTGTACATTGTATTACCTTCACTGCCAAATCTCATTTGGCACCCACAACAAAAAAGGACTGACAGCAACTCAAGAAAGCACTGACATATTCAGAGCGAGGTTTTAATTAGATCGCTTCTTGGCTGAGCATCTTCTTGCATCCTGTTAGAATCTCTATTCCTTTGCACTTCTCAGAGATATTTAGGCACAGGGAGTCACACAAATGCCTGATGGAAAAGACAGATGAGTCAAACTGTTGGAAAGTTCCCCGGGCAGCAGCTCAGATTGCTCACTCACTCCCCAGGCTTTTTCCTGCACTAAATGTCAGATGTGTCACCAATTCAGCAGCCACTGCCTGAAGAGATTTGATTTGTGCCACCACTGCCATCACTGATTTTCTTGGTTAATTCCTCTGCTTAAGTGGTAACAGCAAATTGTGGCAGAGGTGGTCATAGAGCATCTCTGTCTTCACAGGATGAAGCAATGGCATTAAGTGAAAGACAAAATTAGGAGAAAATTCAACCAATCTGAAGCAGCAGTTTCCAATTATGCAGAGAAGTTATCTATTTTAAAAATTTGTACTAAGTAGCTGGGTGTCTTACAGGCACACTCTACAAAACTAAACTGAAGTGGCAAACAACCTTGAGCTGATAATAATCACCAGTCTGTACCTCCCTGCCTGTTTTGCAGGGCCACAAAAAGGCTGACAAAGCAAAGGTCAAATAACACAGACCAATACACTGAAACATCAACCCACCACGAGTCTCCCTCTGACTCCTGACCCAAATCACATCATGACAAATATAAGGAAGAGGAAAATAGAAATTTCATCATGTCAGAAGCATTTTGGTTACAGTGTATTGCTTTTCCTATCAGGCTTATAAAATGTGAAGCAAATTCTACCTAGTATTAGGGTTCAGCATCTCTTAACTTTCTCCCCTGGAAAAACTTTACCAAGCAGGTTTGATCCCAGCAGTAAATTCCTGCCACACCAACCTCACATTATGATTTAGAAATGGAAATCAAAACCAATACCAATGGTTTGGGACAACCCAATAGCTGGAGATAACATCTTTCAAAACCCAGTTTTTCCAAGCTGAAGAAAAACTTTGTTCATTAGGCAGGTTGCTTGTTATTTTGTTGGTTGCAGAAATATATCAGGAAAAAAAGCTCTACTTTTAAACTATTTAAATTTGGAGTATGAACAAACATCTTTTATTTCCATTTAATTTTAAACTCTCCTTTTTAGAATACTGAGACACCCCCATATTTTCAGTGCATCTTTAAAAAGTTATCACAACTGACAAGTGTGTCAAAACCAGGAAACTGAAATTTTGATGTATTGAAAACCAACCCATTTTGAGTGCCATTCCTCACTGCTCAGAGAAACACATCAAGTTTCAGAGAAATCAGATCTTCACCACTGATAGTTTTAACAGCAATATTGCTTCACTTAATAGAGCCTGAAAACATACTTTTTCTGACAGAGGCCATTTTCAGTGGAAACTATTTTGCTGATCACTTAACCATCTTCAGATTATGCTGTGATTTAGACAGTACTTTCAGATACTTTCTTCCCTGTTTTGCAATATATGAGAATGTGTGTTTTTTCTCAGTGTATTAAAAATGGAGGATCTCTTCAGAAAGTCTCACTCTTTCACAAAAAAAACCTCATTCTGACCCATTTCTTCAATTAAGAGAAAACTGGGTTAAAGGTATGATCTTTTCATTAAAAATCAAGTGTGTGGTTAAAGAGAAAAATGAATTTACAGTACACTGAGGGGTACCATTTAAAAATATATATATGTATTTATATACACACACACACATTATTTTCCATTAAAGATTTAAATGGGTGTAAAACAGTTTTCTTTACTAGAAAAGGATAAAAGTTAAGACCTACCTGGGTCGAGTGCCAGGCTCCAAGGACAACTATGATGCTGATAACTCAGGGAATTCCACCTTATGTGCTGCTTTATACTCTGCCTCTCCCCCTACCTGTGGCACTCCACAACCACTGGTCCCCACGTGCTGTGTGCAGCTGGAATAAGGAATATGCCATGTTCTGCCATCATTTCTATTATCAGCCTGAAAGTGGTGAATCTTTGCTGGAATGAAAAATTAGGTTCATTCTTTGAACTAAAACTAGCCCATTGTGAGAACAAGGTATTAACAGACATTAAGTCCTTTTTCTTGGACAGTGCAGCCTTAAAAACATCAGAGAGGAAGAAAGAGAAACACCTGCATTGATTTTCATTGTTTAATACTCAAGAGTGAAAAAGTGTAAAATCACAAAGCTTATACCACCACAAAGAAAATGCAGTTTCATTGCAAATGACCAGAACACAAGCTGCCTGCAAAGTTTCACACAGCTGACACCAACAAACCCAGGTTCAACATTCTGACCGTCTTTTGAAACACCTGCTGTTCACAAACACCAGCCAGCACAGAGCTCTCGCTATCTCACACATCTTTCTTCATGTTCTATGCTCTATTTGCTTCCTAGACCAGTGGTTTACACATTTGAAGAAACAGTGCTCCACTTCTGATCTATATCAGCATAGAAATACAAAGGTTTTACCCTCCCCAAAATACTAATTATATTTGAAAAGCGTTTTGTTTAATCCAAACACAGCGGTAAAGTTTTTATTTCTATTTAATAAAAAGCATAATATGAGTAAGCTTCAGAAGTGCATGCTGACTGAGGGTGTGTCACCAATCTGCTCAGCCACAGGATATAATTCTTATGCAGAAAGTGATCACCTTGGGTGAGTTAGTACACCAGGGAGTAGGTTATGTTTGCTCTCATTAGTAATTCATGGACCTACGTCCCCAATTCTGCACATGCAGCCATGAGGTGTGCTGGACATGACTGTCCACCTAAACTCTTGTCTAAAGCTAGAATTATCCAGAAGTTATCATTATGTCTAAATGTCTCAGGTTAATAAGAATTAAGTGGAAAATAGGTTGCTTATATTAAAACTTTTTTAAAACTTAAACTTTTATATATGAGGCAACTTTGTTTTAACAGCCTTTCTTCATGCAAAGGAACTGTGCCTGAAATGTTAAAATCTTTTTAATGTTATGCTGATGCTCATTTCCAGTTCCTGACAACAAACCAGCTTCCCAATAATTGATTAAAATCCTTCTCTTAAATAGAAATAAAATACACTGACCAGATTTTTCCTCCAGACTATCAAAACAGAAATGTATCTTGGCATAACCTACTGCATCCAACAGTGATGTGCAAAGGAATTTCTGAAGAGCTGTTGTTGCCTCAGTGGAAAAGATACTAATTTTAAATTTTTTTAAAATCCTTCAATGCTAAGGGCATCTACATTTTATGAGTCACTTGCTCCTCACTGGTTTATTCCCTCACCTGACATTATAATCCTCTCAGCAGGTGAAGATAAACGGAACAGTTTTGGCATCACTGTTCCTAAAGAGCACCTGAATCTGTCAAAGATTCCACAATGGATCAATAAATGGGCTTGACTCTGTAAGTAGCTTTTTGTTGGTTGCTAAATATATTTTCTGCAGATATTCTTGTATCTGTTTGACAGAGAATGGTAAGTCTTGAATAACATTTCAAGAAAACTTACCTCATTATTTTTACCTCTGTTGCTTACTACAGACCTGACTTCTTCCTTCATGCAGTTATTTGATACTTGAAGTACAGAATCTGATTACTGGCAGTATGGCATCTAGCTGGAAAATTCTGGCTTATACATGATTATTAAACACAGAGATGCTGCCACCTTTAAAATCATACAGTCAACCAAGGAAACAAAAGTATAGGATGAGATTAGAAGTATTACAATAATTAACATCCTATTTATAAATTGAAGCACATGATCTTTTCTGAGCATATAGGAATAATTTTGAAAAAATATTATCTATTACACAGTGAACAGTATAAATAAGCTTAGATTACATCCCTTTAGTGCTTCTACACAATTCAGTTTCCTATTGATTTTCCAGCTGTTGGTGGAACTTCCAATTTCAACAAATGATTCCAGACAAAATGAGGAAAACATTCAGAAAATTTTGCAGTGCAGACAAACCTCATGAGTTAATCTTTGGAACATTAATAGCTTTGTACAGTTTCAAACTTAGTAAAACTAAGGCACACATGGATTAACCTGTCCTGTATCTGAAAGAGCAGGATATGTCAGTCAGCACGGAGCTTCTCAGCTTTGCATTTACATTCATAGTATAAAGCAGCAGTCAGCTCTGAGAAATCTACTTCTGTTAATAGTAAGGAATCTGAAGAGTGACTAGTCATGCCAGACTAAGATAGTCTAACTGGATTCTAATATGGATCAGCACACACAAAACTAGGCTTACATAACCACAGGAAAAAAATCTGGGAGTCAGCACCGGCCAGGCTGGCGCTGCTCAGCCACCCCGAGCCAGGTGTGTGTCTGCTCTGCAGAGGTGGGCACAGTGAGTGTGTGCTTGTGTTTGTGAGAGTGTGTGTGCAGAAATAGCAGCTTCTCACCTCTGTTTGTTAATTCCATACGTGTCCAGTATGGTATTTCTTACCCCAGTGACAATATTTTGGCTGCTATTTTTGTTACTGCCAGCACCGCCCAGGTCAGGCCAGCCAGTGGTGCTGTGCTGGCTTCTAAGCTGAACTTATAAAGTCACTGAAGTGAAATTATTACATTATAAAGTGAAGTTATGTCCTTCATTCAACCAATGTGCAATCCAAGTGAAATTAGCTTATTTGCAAATGATTTAAGTAGAAGGCAACTTAGGCCTGAGGCACATGTTACATTCAAAGGAAAAAAAAGGAAGAAAAACAAATTCAGATCTCAGGTTGGGTTTGCAGGGGGAGTGACTGAAAAGGATATCTTGTTTGTAAACAAAGGATTATCTGGGAATGAGCTGACACACAATGATCATAAGTGTCATCAATGTCATTTGTAAAAGTTTCCTTCTAACAGGACACATATCAGCTAATTTCACTGTGTTAGGAAATTAGGCATTATGTAATCATGTTTGACACTTCACACTTGCCTTTAGCAATACCTAGTATCAGGTAACCCATAAACTGCAAAATAAGTTGAGGTTACTAATGTACACAGCCACTGAATCTGTAAAGAGTTCTCCTTACCTCAGTGGGAACACTATCCAGTCTAGTTTTTAAATTTGTTCATTTTAGAGATATTAAATATACTATTGTCTAACCATAAAATTCACTATTTCTCACCTGGAATACTGTGAGAAATTCTTACCTCAGTGTTACCTCTTTCTTTTTTGCACTGCATTCAAGCTATACAAATAATGTCACTTTTGTCAATTCTTGCTATGCTTAGTTTGATCCTACAGGATCAGATTTAATTTTATAGCTGTAATAACTGTCTCTTATAATGTATTCATTAGGTATTGCATATAAGTACACAAATGGAACTGAAAATCAGCTACTGCCACTCATTAGTCTCATATTCTGTTAAATTTGTGGTTAGTAGCTTGAGATTCAAATAGAATTGCATAGTAATATTGTAGTAACCAAGTACAATACAGTATTAAGAAAAAAAAATTGAAAAGTCCTATTCAAGCACACATTTAATAGTTGATGTGCTATAAAACAAACAAAAAAAAAAATAGAATCCTTTGGATTCCCCAGTAGCAAATTCCTGTTTCTATGGGTGGAAAAATCTGAAAATATTAGACACAGAACTCTGAGGAAAAAATATTAATAGCATGATCTCTCCCAAAAATAAAATTTCCAATAAAATAAAATGTGCTGAATAGAGGCTTAAATTCAATACTTCTCAGTCCACCATTAATAATCTAAATAGTTTGAGTGTTTCCCCATCCCTTTTTTTCTCTTTAAAAAAAAGGAGAATAAAAAATACGTATAAACAAACTGCTGTGTAGGCTTCATCACAGAGTCCCTTCAGAACCACTGTCCATCATTATCATTATCTTCATCATCTTCCTCATGGTCCAGGTAGACAAAAGCAACTTTCTTCCCTTCAGAAGTATCTGACCTTTGGTCGACCGTTCTTTGCAACTGCACAGTTTGATCAAAAAATGACTGTTCCACCACCTTCTCTCCCTGATCTTGGGAAAAACTGGAGAGAATGTAGCCACTTCTTGTGCTTTCATTTCCTGCAAGCTGGTTGCTTTCAACGATGACCTGTGGCTGACCAGCAGAAGGCTCTTGCTTGCTGGACACCAGCATTGCCCCTTGCTGCTCTCCACTCTTTGCTGCAGATATTCCACCCAGATTGGAAACATCCATTTGGAAAGTGTAAGCTGTTTCCCTGGAGCCTACTTTAACATGCTTCACAGAGCTGCTGCTCTCAGATGACTCTGCAATTTGTGAAAGATCTTCCACCACTCCAGCAATGGGTCCTGAGAAGATGATTTCCTCAGCATGAGTTCCTGCAGGACTTATTTTAACGTGCCTGAAAGCTCTTGAGCCTCCTGAAAGGGTCTGGTCTTCCAGTTCAGTGATTTCTGTGTGCTCAGAGACAGGCCCCTGGTAGATGATCTCTTCAGCTGTCATAAAGCCCTGGGGACCCATCTGGATTTGTCTGACTGAACTTTCTGCCTGTGAGAAGTCCCTTGTACTGCTGACCTCCACTTTACCAGAGATGGGTCCTTCAAAGATAACGTGCTCAGTGTGAACCTCTTTTGGGCCCAGCCTGAAGTGCCTCATTGATCTGCTGACATCCACAGCCCCCTCAGCCTGGGAAAGGCCACCTGAGCTGTTGAGTGCCAGAGAGTCTGAACCCAATCCCTCAAAAGTGACATCTTCAGTCACTTGCCTTGATCCTACTGTGACACGTCTTGTGGTCCTGCTGAAGTCTGTTGAGACCTTCTGAGAAAGATTTCCAGAATCCATCTCTTCTACAACTGTAGTAACAGGGCCTGTAAAAATTACTTGTTCTGTGGTTTGGATTTCCTTGGGGCCCAGTTTAAAGTGCTTCACAGATTGGCTGAATTCTGACAGTCCCTCTCTCTGAACAAGATCTTCTGTAGCACTGAGCTCCAGCGTTTCAGACCCAGGCCCTTCATACAGGACTTGCTCAAACCTCTGGACTTCTGCTGGGCCAACCCTGACACGCCTCTGGGACTTGGTCTCATCAGCTGATTGTGATGAGTGAGAGGCCTCTCCATAATCCGCGGTTTCCGAAACCGAACCGTCATAAACAACCCTTTCAGTGGTGTGATAGCCAGTGCCACCACTGCGCCTCGTCGTGGATGAGCTGAAGATCTCTTGGTCAGCAAAAGGAGTGTACCTGTCACTGTGGGAAGAAACTTCTACACTGCTCCTATCTGAGCTCTCTTTCTTCAGGGAGTGTATTGTTGCCTTCTCCTTCTCGCTTGTGATTACTTCACCAAGCTGATCTACATCAAACTCATCAGTATTAAGGGTCTGGGACAGATTGACTTCAGCGACAATGGTCACTGAGCCCCCGTCCTCCTTCTGATCAACTTTTTTGATATCAAATGCCAAGTTACTAGCATCTACTTTGTTGTCTTTTGTTAATGCAGAGAGCTCCTCTTTCACACTTTCTGGAAGACTGCCCTCCAACTGCTCCAAAGCTTCCTTCAATTGATGTTTAGGGTCCTTTGTTTCCTTGGATAAAAGCCCTTTTATTGAAGTCTGAAATTCATGGGGAATTTTAATTTCTTTTTCAATAACAATGGATTCAACATGGGATCTTTCACCTTCAGGATGCTCTTTTAAAATATGGGCACTCGCTTCCTCCCCCACCACTTTGTAGGTTTCTTCTGGAGACCTTGCACCTTCCTCTCTCTTACTTTGCGTGCCTTGCAAAAATTCATCTTGCCAAGAATATTTAATAGTTGATTCTTCTTCAATATGAATTTGCCCATATACTGAGTCATCATCTTTTTCATTAATAATAGGATGCTCATCAGGAACAGATACAAAATATTTCTGTTCAATAGGTGAGTCATCTTCCTCAGTTACTTCTTCCACACGAGTGAAGCTCTCGTGGCGCGGTTTCTTCTTTTTGACATCGTCATACGTGAAGGTGATGTTTTGTTCCTCTTCACCATAACGCCTCTCCCTCTCAGGGAAAGAATCCTCCACTTCTTCTACTTGGAAAGGTGTTGAAAAATCAGTCCTTTCATCAGAGGTGTAATCCAGTGGCTCCTCTACAATCTCCACATTGACAGACACGTTCTTTCCGCTCTCGCTTCCTTTCAGGCCGTGATGGACAATATCTTCTATCTCCTCTTTGGAAGGAGTTGCCTCAACGCCCTCTCGAATAACTTTTCTAACATCCTGGTTTGATAGATGTCCTAGGTCACCTTCACCAGAAATAGCTATGTCTTCTTGAACTTGAGACCGCACTGTGAACTCAGTCTTTATTTTCCCTTCATCTTCTTGTTCTTTCTTATCAAAATAGGTCACTTTGGTGTCTGTTGACATCTGTGAACTAGAAGACTGTGTGAAACTTTTAAGAATGTCAGCAACAATATTCTCTGCTATGTTTTCAGTTGGCAGAGTTCCCATTTTATGGCTTCCATCCCTAATTTGCTCTTGATCTTCCAGACTGGACTCTGCTTCTGAAATCATTACTTGGTGAGTTTCAGCAGACTGAGTTACATGGTCATCTGTTTCTCTTCCTATGGAAGTTTTAACACCTTGTACCCTTATTTCTTTATTTCTCTGAGGCCCTTTGTCAGGAACAGGCCTTTCAATACTGATTGGTACCTCAATGACATCTTTGCTTCTTGATTCCGAGGTCACAGTTGCATCTCTTTTGGTTGATTCACTTTTCAAAGTTCTTGCAGTAGAAATATCACTCCCTGTTATCTTCTGGCTAACTTCCTCACGGATATATTTTTTCTGCTCAGTCTTCCTCCCAAAATCGACAGTTTCTTCTATAAAAGATTTCTCATCAGTTTTCTTTTTCTCATCCTTTGTTTGTTTCTGCAGCTTATCTTTTTCTTTTGGCAGAGATGTCTTCTCATCAGTTGGTTTGCTGCCTCCTCTTTTGTCTTTTAGTGTGGTCCGAGTTTCAATTATAGTTTCTTCATATGTAGATGGTTTTGCATTGGTAATCAGCTCATAAGCTGGAAATCTAGTGAAGCCTGGTTTAGTTCTTTCAGCATCAAGCTTGTGGTCCTTGTCTGATCTTTCAGTATGTGCTGATTCTTTCGAAAAAGATACTGTGGATGAAGTTGTAACTTCTGTTTTCTTTCTTTCTGGAATCCTCTTTTGCTGCATTTCAGTGCTTCTCCAGCTACTGTAGTCTGGAGTAAATGTTCTTAGCTCTTTGTGGTCTGTTACAATCCTTTCATCCTTTGTGACAGTTGTTGAAGGGCGATATGTTGAACCAAGCAGGTCCCTTCCAAAAGTTCTTCCCCCCGTTGTTGTGTGTGATCCAGCCTGTGTGGATTGAGCTGAATAATGTGCAGAGCTGCTCATATTTGTCACTGGCATTCTGTGCCTCGTGTCAGTGATCCTGGCAGCTGGTGAAGCTTTATTTCTATTTCTTTCTTGATAAGTAGAGTAAATATCAGTGTAGTTATATGAAGTGTTTATAATATCTGCAAAGAGAGCACAGGCGACCAAGCATTAAAATAATGGTTTGTATCTAAAACACTATCAAACAGAGGGCATGAACTAAGAAAACATGCACTATGTTTTTTGAAAGAAACAGTATCTTTGTTTTCAGTGGAGCTTTGTAAAGGCATGCCTGTAGGTTTTGCCTGTTAATTAAGTCTATGCATAAATTACATTAAAGCTGAAAGCAAAGCTTTTTCTCAAGTTGCAAGATCTTGCTAATTTTACCTGTTGTGCACTACTAGGTATTGTGGCATTTATTGAGGAATTACACGTTTCCTATTTATACCAATGTTCATTTACAACTTCTTATTAAATAATGTATGCTAATATCATAGGCTGGGTTTTTTGCTTCATTAGCCCAAGTGGACTGAAGTTTCTTAGTTCCTATTGACATTTAATGGCACACCTGCCACCACATACTAGAAACTGCAAACACAAACACAACCCTTCATGACCACACAGTAAAGCACAACAAGGGAGAGAAACAAAAATCCTTTTAGGCTCTAGCTGTAGAAATTAATACAATGTGCCAGGAATATCTGACAGTTAAGACCAACCAGTACTGCACCACTCACATCTCTCACTCCTGGAAAGCTACCACATCTCTGACTTTTGGTAGTGTCTCCTGTATTATTTCTGTAATTCCTTCCCTATTCTGTCAATGTGCCTGAGCATTGTCTGCAGAGGTACTGGTTAGTCCAGATCCAAACTGTGCTGTCCAGATCCAGGCACAGTGCTCACAATTTAACAGCACAGGCAGATCTTTGTGAGCATTTCAGCCTGAGCCTCTTGAACTTCCTGCTACACATGCAGCCTTCAAATGTCTTCTGGGACTGCAGTAATGACCCTACATTGTTAAATTCCTGAGTGTTATCCAGATTAATTCTGTTATTAATTGAAATGGCCACAGCAGTCACAGTGAAGGTCCATCTTATCTAAAATCCTCTTTGCAGGGACCAAGAGTAGATACACAGGGAAGAGTATAAGAACAGGGCAAGTAAATAGTGATACTTCCCTTGTATACTCTCACAGCCTCCAGAGATTTGCAGCTCCTAAGATAGAAATGGTATCTTTATGTTTAGCAAGTCTTTGATTTGTCTTTTATTACTCTGCTAAAATATCTCTTTAAACCCATGTGAACTTTTTAACACTCACAATGCCTCAGGATGATGAACTCCATGGCTTTAACTACATGTTCTGTTAAACACCTCTTGCTTTATACTTCAAAACTCTCTTAAGACCTATGGGCATCCAAAAGTTCTTTAGAGCTATGAAACATCACTCCCTACATTCTCCACTCAAGCCATGATGAGATACCATAAGGTATCTCATATAGAAGAGCAGTATGTTGATTTAAAATATTAACACTCAAAACGAATTCAATATTCACTGTGCAATACACCCATAAAAATATACTTCAGGAACACTATAACATAATAATTTCCAGTTATATTAAATTTAATTCAAAATTAATTTTTAATATTCATATTTTACCTTGAGACAGTTTCCCTGCAAGCTCTTCTCTCCATATAACCCACTGCTTGCTCTCCCCTTCTAACAAAGCTCTGGAAAACACAAAAGGCATTTCATTAAAATACTGGGAACAATAAGCATAATATTTTACATTTATAAGTCTTAGAAATAGAAACAATTCTCCTATAGTTGCCACATTCCACTAGACCAGGTTGCTCCAAGCCCCATCCAACCTGGCCTGGAACACTTCCAGGGATGGGGCAGCCACAGCTTCTCTGGGCAAGATGTTTTATAAAGAAAATACAAAAATGAAAAAAAGAAAAAAATTGCAGCAACCTTCCTGCTTGTAAAAGAGTAGTAAAGGTGGTGTTTCAGTACGATATGAGGGAACTGTTACAGCAGGATTACAGAAAGTCCTACAATTTCAAATGAAAAATGAAGGAAAATATAACTCATACTGTCAAACAGTGCTGGAGGAAACAATTTATAGTGTTAAATTAACTATTCTTAGTTCCTATTCCATTGAAAATCAGCACAAAAAAAGGAGTAGGAAAATTCTCTGTGAGAGAAACTGCTCGGTTTCCTTTAATGCCATCTCTGTCTGTCCCTGTCCTTTTTGGCAGTGACACTCCAACAGCTCTGACACTTCCAGGAAGTGCTGGGGCAGCAGCTTGGAAATGCTACCTCAGGGTCATTCCCTGTGCAAGGGAATGTTACAGTCAGCACAGTAACTTGGGTGGGTTTATGCTGCTCCTACCAGCCAGTTACAGCACTTCTGGGTTTGGGAATGCCAGATGTTCTGCACTGATAAGACACAGCTGCAACATCAAAGCTGGCAAGAGTAAGGCTGGAGGGCTGTGATAGCCAAGACTTCTGACTCCCCTGGGCAGGAGCTGAAAGCCACTTAGGATTGGGGTACAAACACCTCTGCTGGACATTTATATCCAAACTAACAAAGCAGGTGTTTTAAGCATCACCTGTATGCTTCACACTTCCCATGACTGATCACTTTGCATTAACAAAATATCATTAGCAAGGCTTTTTTGCCTTGATGGATTTGTCTAGATCCAGAAGAAAAGCCAGGTTAGAACTACCTAAAACAGCCTCAGATGGGCATCTTTCCTTCTATTTTGTGAGTTGAAAAAACCCACAGTAAAAGCAATTTATCTTTCTCCGTGTTGAGAGAAGCTTCAAAGGAATTAGATCCCTTCAACACATATAATGTTCCCAAGACCAAACATCTGATCTGATGAAGCCAGTGAGTGCCAGACAAATTGCTGTGACAGACCTGCCAGAGAAGCTGGTGGTGACGCTGCAGAAACACATCCAGGAGCTGGCAGTGAAAGTGTTAACCATGACGAAGGAAAGCAGGAATGTGGGGAGTTTGACTAAGGATTTCTGGCTGCTGTTAAAACAACAGTTGTTCAGTTGCTGCAGCAACCTATGAAGTCACTAAAAATAAGTTCCAGGAGGTAACTGTATATGGCAAAGGGCAGCAGCCCACAGAAAAACTGGATCTGAAGTATTACTACTGAAAGTGAAAGGCAAAGTTTCCTGAAACCTCTGTAAAACTGGACAGAGAATCAGTATTTTACTGGGCACTTCAGAATATGTATGACCTCACGCTTATCAGAAAACCAAGAAAATGTTAAACTGAGCTTGGCTTGCTAAACTGGCACGAGAAAGGGCAGTGTACTGTACTGAGCCAGCAATCTCTGGTTGTGCTGCTCAGCTTGACCACAGCTTGAGTTTATGCAAGTCATTTTGCTTTTCTATTCCACTACATCCTTTCCTAATAATAACCTCTTGGTGGTAAAGTCTGCTTTTAAACTTAAACTGCCCAAAGAATTAATTTCAACTGTATGAACGTTTAAGCACTCAGTAATAATAAAAAGAACATTGCCCCAAGCAGCACGCTTCTAAAAAAATAACCATGTCAGCTACTTCCTGGAAATCAGGTCCCAAATGACATATACTCCCTTTTTGTTAACACTTAAATTAAGTGTTACCAGAAAATAATCCAACTGCACCGTTAGCTCATCTCATTATTAATGGCATTTATCTAAAGTTAGCAGGGACATGCTTGTCAGGCTGTGCTGGATGACAACAGAAACAACCAGTCCATGAGAGCAGGAGGAGGAGAGAAGATAAAGTGGTTGGGGTGGGGAGAGAGAACAAAAGGATGTAGTGCAAATTTTATTATGGGAATTTGGGACAGTAATGACTTCGTTTCAAATACAGAAACCCAAAATCTCAGATGGGGCAGCTGGCCAGCAAGCCATAAAACCTCATCCTCTCTATCCTTGGTATTTTCTAAGGAGTTACAAAAAATCCACACCTCTCCAGGAAGAGGGGTCAAGGCCATTCCACATCCTTTTTCCATCCTCCCAGGATGGGAGGACGAGAAGTGTGAAGAACAGCAGGTAACTGCATGTCCAATTCCCTGGGTGTTGAAAACTCAGTGTGTTCTCAAAATAAAACCCACACAGGAGTAGAACCTATTGGATGGTACAAGTTATGAAGGGGAAGTAATGAGACTGACTGAAAAAGCTGTGGTGAGTAGCTCAGAGGAGCTTAATGCTGGTGATGATTCTGTGAGAGAAAGGCACGGAAAGGGTCAGAAGTGTTGATGAAGGAACACAAGCCAAAATCCACCTGGCAAGTGTGTTTAGAGACCCTAACAATGACCATGGAAATAAAAAAGAAATAAGCTGTATAGCCTTTGGTGCTTCATAATACAGGATGGTAACCTGAACAGAACACTTGTATGACATTGGAATTTCAAAGTGAAATATCTTACTTGTCAACAACATATTTTAGAGAGGACAGAAAAGCTCCTGAACCTATTGGTACAGGCTCTGGGCAGCCTCTGCTATGTAAAGCGAAGTTTCTGCTAGCTAAGGAGAAAGGCCTGAGAGTAATTCTGATTCTAAGCAGGTTTTCCATCTCCTTTTAAAATCAAGAGTTTTACAGGGTGACTAATTCACCACTTCTCTCTGGAAATAAAACCTAAGCACAGTTAAGTAGCTGTGGTTTTGAAAGGTTCCAAGGACACAGAACAAAACCATGAGACACTTGATAAATATTTACTTCAACAGTGAGAAAAGGGCTTAGGAATGAATATTCCCATGAGGTGTAACTCCTCAAAGCCACATATTTCTCTTCCTGAGTGAATCTCGGCTCCCAGAGCAGGAAGGGTGAGCAGAGTCAGAGAGGAAATACACTTGGACCTCAAGGAAGGGTGTTCCTTGCAACAGTGATCCTTCTTCCCACTCCAGGAGCAATGGTGACTAATGGAAAGAACCGACCTTGTGACAGAACTGTAGGAGTTGTAAAACAAAGAGAAAACACAGGGTGGGAGGTCAAAAGAAGGCTCCAAGACCAGCTACCACACCCTTAACCTATAGGGCCAGGGGAAAAGAAGTGCCAGGGCCTTGGTGGGAACCTCTTCATGGAAAGTTCAGATGTTGGACTGAGTGTGAATAGGGGCCTTTTGTTTCCAGTATGCATAAGCCAGGGTATATGCCAGCATCCTCTGTGAAAACCAACTGAAGCTGCATTCATATGCCCTTTTTTTCCACAGGTAAAAAGACCTGGGAGAGGAACAGGATTTGAAAAAGCACATGAGTGAGCTGTCCAGAATTCTCCTACTTGACCATACTGACTGGGTCCCCTCCCACAGCAGGGTTGGTAGAGACACATAAGAGGGAGGGAACTATTTTCTTGAATAAAGGGAGAAAAAGAAGAGAAGAGGAATAGAAAAAACTGCATAATTGTAAAACCACAAAACAATAGCTTTTCAGCTTCTGATATTTTAAAATAATTTTGTTTGCTGGCATTTCCACGTTTTTTATCTGTAGCAAGGCCCATTCTCTTGTTCTCATCTGTAGATCACCTTTATTGGGCAGAAGCTCATTTTTCCACTGATATCTGCCTTGCCAAGGCCACCAGTGACCCAAGTTGCATTCACATCCCTCAGATGAAGAAACCCTACAGATTAAGGAGCTTCTTAACTGGACAACAAACACACTGCAGGTGATGCTGAATTGTTCTCCTTTTATTAACCATGGCAGGGAATCCTTAGACAAACCAGTAACACTCAGATAATCAGTGATACAACTCTGGAGAAATTCCAGAATTTCATGGGCTTACAAGTTTTCAAACAACTGAATATCTGGGCATTATCATTCCTAGTTCTGGATGAATACTAATCATCAAAACAACTCTGATAATTCTGTTATTGTGACAGTGCTAATCCTGTTTTGCAGATGAATAAGCCAAGGGAGAAAGTTTAACAACAGCAGTGAAAGTCAACAACAGAGCTGGGATTAAACTCAGAAGAATCATGTTTTTTAGCAAAGTTAACAGAATTAACATACACAGATGAGGATCACAACTGGCTACCACTTCTACAGTAATGCTCCAGACACTACTGGCTTTCCAAGGATCACAGGGATCCCACTCCACCAACAAACATCAAGCAACACACTGTTGCTTATCAAGTGACTGCAGTCCCACACTGTCTGTGATTTTATCTCATCCAGAAACCAGCCTTGATCTGTGCCTCCTTGCAGACATTCTCAAGGCATCTTGAACAAACTGTTGGTGCTCTTTCATGAAGACATTCTCTGCTCACTACTCTTTATCAAGCTACTCAGAATTTATTTCAAGTTTCTCCTGTTTTCAGTTATGCAACTGAAATTAAATTTCATATGCATCAGTGGATTGATAGTCCACACACTTTAGTCTACACACCTCACCCATAACTCATCTGGTGCTATCTTTATCCAGACTTACTGGTTCACACTCAGGACACAGCATTAATGCTTTAGGACACAGAAGCACATATTACATTTAACTGGAAATACCCCATCTATTTACACAGATAAGTATTAATAATGCACCCAATGTATACAAAGTAATGAGAGAGGTAGTCTCCTCAAAAAAATACAGAAGTAGCCTGACATTACATTTTTGCAAATTATCCCTTTGCTCAGTAAGAATTGCACATCTCTCTGTATTTGAAGATCAGTATCTCAATGAAATGTGTTGAAAATATTGTGCTATTTGTAGAAAAAACACATCATCTTTACAAAACGGAAGGATATTCCTCCAGTTCATCAGTTTTGGGTTATTTAGGATTTTTTTCATTCCAAATCAGTTTTGTGCCATGTACATCATGATTCTTGGCTTTTCAACCCCACAACTACTTAGTGGCTAGAGAGAGGTACAGTCCTGAGATGTTGTTTGCTCTTATCTCACACTGGATCTAAAGATGTTTTCATAACAAATCAAGGATGGAGAAAGCCAGGACTTAACCAAACAGATTTTTCTGTAATCTTCTCACTATCCTACAACTGCAACAAGGATGGGGAACTCACTGCTTACAGTGCTGCAGGCGGCCACTAATCAACATTTAAAAATGAAATGTGCCATGTAAGTTGATGGCAACTACAAAACCTCAAGTTTCATCGCTTGCAATTTAGGGATATTGTCTCCTCAGCTTGTAACCAAATATTGCCCCAAAAATGCCCATCAATCTGATAAACACTTGACCAGGACTAAGAAGGTTTCTTACAAACCACTATACTTGTACCAAGTTAATAGGATTCCTATGAATTATATTGGCTTTAGAGCCTTAAGACTCCCAAAGTCACTGTTTATATTTTAAATGCTGGAAAGGGGATGAATGGGGCTCCCATATCTATAAAAAGGGATTTAAATTATCCTCTGTCTAGACAATAGAGTGTGACCACAAATCTTACCTGTAGGTTTCAATTTCAAGGATGAGGCCTGCTTTCACCTGCAGGAGTTCTTGGTAGTCCCTCAGGTAATCTGTGATTGACATGGTCAGGAACTGCTTCTCTTCTTCCAGGGCGTCAATTATTCTCTGAACAGAAACAAATTATTTTTAGTTTTAAAAGAACATAAAAATCTGTACACTTCAATGCCTTAAAACATAAAATTTTTCATTAAAAAAAACTGATACAAAAATACCTCAATGCTCTATCCCTTCAAAAACCAGAAGAAATCAGCTCCATGACCTCTCCATATACCAGCTGAAATAAATTGTTCCTGAAGCAAGTTTTCTTCTAAGTTCATTTTATGCCTTACTAAGCTGGTTAAAGTATTTCAGTAAAACCCATTCAGATGCCCTGTTATTAAGTTATTAAGCACAAAAGTTTTTAAAATTTGTTAAGCACACATACCAAGGAAACACACTTCTTTCTAAGATTTAAATGTGACTCATTTGGTCATTTTGAGATATGTTTAATCCCTCTTGAGATCAGAAATTTCAGCAATTGCTTTGCCATGAGAACCTTATCAGTATCTTCAGGTCCACAGATGTGTGAGTTCAAACCAGTTTTGGAATTTGAGCATCTGAAGATACTCACAGTGCCCACAAGGTAGAAGATGAACCTCCAGTGGTTCCTTCAAGTTTTCTACAGTATTTGGATACCTGCTTTGATGCCCACCCAGCTCTGTCCTAACTGCTGCTCAGAAGATGGAGAAAAGATTGCTCATTTTCATCTCAATAATTATATATGACCTTACACAACACAAATAAATATAAATGGT
The DNA here is from genome assembly GCA_013400575.1 of Peucedramus taeniatus. Lineage (NCBI taxonomy): Eukaryota > Metazoa > Chordata > Aves > Passeriformes > Fringillidae > Peucedramus > Peucedramus taeniatus. Next base: position 260,854 of record WBNO01019840.1, on the reverse strand, counting down.
TATATATATTTACACTAAATGGCAGAAGGAAGAAAAGAAAAGAATAATAAAGAGTAGAAAGAGCTTTAATCACTGGTGTTACCTCTCATATGAAGGGTGAATTGTCATTTATATATATATATTTGTACCAAATCTAACCTTGCTAACTAATATGATATAGATTGCACGTTGTTCTGGAGGATGGGAAGACAGAAATTAAATATCAACAAAGGCCCAGTTCTGTTTTGTTCCTGTCACTCTGCACTATGCAGGAACTCTGAAATGTCATTTACAGAACCAAACCTCATACACATGTACAACACTAAACAGGAATTCACAACAGTGTATTTTAGATTTCATCCTGAAAACTGCTTTGCAATCAAACTGGAAAATCAAGGCACTGATGGTTTAGTTTTGAAAAATTCAAAATATATAACTTATAGGCAGCAAGTGCTCCAGTATCACAGTATGAGCAATAGCATAAAAATGAAGATACAGCAGGGGACTCTGCTGTTAATGCCAGCATGATGTGCTAGGCAGAAGTAAGAGCTAAGAATATAAAGTTCTGGCATGTCAAACATTAATAGTTTTGGGATTTTTTAAGTAAAACTAAAAAGAAAGCTCTATGAAGGAAGCTGCCTATATTTGCCTATGCATGTTGGTACAGTTCTCTATATAACACATCAATTTATTTCTTCATTTGCCTTTGCAGCTCTTGCTAAAGGATGACACTGATGCTTCCCCTGACATGACAATCCTTGCTACAGTCTTCAGTGTACTTAAAATTCCCTTTTTATGGCAGAAGACAAATCATATCTGCATATCTGAAAGAGCACTACAACCCCCCCAAGAGCCTCCTGCAGACCCCAGTGGAGGCACCATCCCATGGCCAGGCAGATCTTCAGCAGCTCTGAGGTAACAATCCTGTTCAAGGACAGCACAGACACAATGGAAAATCCCAAGGTGAGGAGGGAAGAAAAATAAAAGTACTGCTTTTAAAAGGAAAAGGTTACCCAGCAAGAATGGCCAGGGAGCAACAGAGCCAGGAGTCAGCAAAAGGTGCAGAAGAAAACCAATCCCTAAGAGCTCTGATACAAAAGTTAAATGATTCAGATGTTTCTTGCCTCCACAATTAAACACAGAATAACCTATACTGTGCATGCATTCCTTAAAAAGAGCTTTAAAATGCTGCAATCCCAGAAAAATCCATACAGGAAATTTCCACACTGGACTGCAGAGTGTGGGGAGCTCTGAAAGACAGGGGCTGTTCAAACCTATCTGAGAACACAGGAGCTTCAGTCCCTCACCCCAGGTTCTCTAGTCTGGGCTTGAAAAGCCACCTGGATTCTACCCATGGGGTTGGAGAGCACTGGGAATCCAAGAGCTGCAGCTAATGATTACCATAAGGGGCCACATAACCCAGCCAGCTGTGCAGTAGTCCCAAAGGAATTAATTGCACCAGGAGTAGACACTCTATAGACTGGGTGGCAGACAGCCAGACACCCAGCCCTCCATCACTGATGCTCAAACAGAAAGCAGAAGACAACTGGTCTCAAGTCCTGTCTCCAAGCCAAAAAGCACAGAAACCAATCCATCAAAGTTCAGGAGATTGTGAGCCAACAAACCCATTTTGCAAAAGGTAACCTCTACTTGGCAGATCTGGTGTTTTCTTCACACAGGACTCTCTTGGAAAGATCTGCTTCCCAGCCACATCAATCACAGCCCCCAAATCCAAGTGATGTCCTGCTAGGACTAAGTAAAGGAATAGAAACTGTTTTCTCACCCTTCCTGTGCTCCTTTCCAGGCAGCACTGGGAAATTTTAGAAGGGCAGCAGGGGGGAAAGAATTTACTTGGGTTGTCCAAGCTGTACCTAGCGAGGGAATAGAGGATTCCAGGCCCCAGCCCTTTCCATCTGGTACTATTTACTGATCCCATAGCTCATTCAGTGGCTCAGCAGGGGAGGAACTCACCCTGCACTTGGCTGGCTGAAAACTGGTACATAGAGAAAGGCACATGACATATTGACACTAAATATGCATTTGACAAGATGTTTTCTCCTTCTCTCAAGCTCACAGCACTGACACAGGAACTGATCCTAAACCCACTCTTATCAGTGAAAAATATCTGCCTCATTTCAGAGCAGCAGGATGGGCCATGGATGGTTTTACATCCAAATAATTCAGGGTTTTCAAACCACCAGGAGTTTTTGCATCAGTATCCTCATGGCACACAGCTAAAATTATGGAAGAAAGAGACCTACTGAGTTCATCCTTTTAGCACTCGGGACCTGTGAAAATTTTCCAGTGTATGATTTACTGCCTGCCTGGTTCAGCTACATTATAACTCCAAATATTTTTTTCTATTTAACACTGCTGAAAGCTTCAGTGAGGATAAGGGCAGTTCAGGAGGCAAAGATGAACATATAAGGCAACTGGATGATATATGGAAAATATGAATAAATCTAATTGCCATTGCAGCTGCAATGAACAATAATAACTTGACTTTAATCTGTACATACATATCATTTCTACATGACACTCTACAATAAATAAGCATGGAATTGATGCTTTTTAAAGAGTAGTTTAAAACCCATGCTGAACATACTTCAACCAGTAAAAGAAATGAGTGAGGAAAAAAAAAGCTTTGATCCCAAGAACGAAACCTGAAACAGCTGCTCCTACGCATTCTATATTTTTTTTTCCTGGATGTGAGCAAAAGATTTTATTTCTCATGTACAGGAGACTGGCAACTGCAAAAAAGCCTTTCTCATTAAAACCCAAACATAAGGCCATTCAGAATTAATGAACCCTATGACATATTTTAATATGCATCTAGATAATATTTAATTTCTGGTGAAAATGGTCAGATGTTTTCAACACACTTTTTTCTTCTTCTTGTATTACTAAGATTTGAAACTGTTTTTCTGTAAAATCTAAAGATGCCAAAATTCATGAGAGTAACAGAAAAGTTTGCAATGTTGGTGTCAAAGTAAAAATCCATTTTGGAGCATTGCATCAGGACCATTCAAGGGCATCCATTGATTTTGATTATTTGACTTCTGCAATTGATTGCTGTCATCTACAATGGGTTTCCCCAGTTGCTCTTTCAAAGAAAATTCTTTAAAAATACAACCAGATAAAGAGTTAACTGGTTTTAAAACACCTCGCTGAGCTGAAAAAGTTAAATAAAAGTCACTCCCACTGGCTTTAGAAGAAAAACTTGTGGCATGGACAGCAAGGTATACAAAATGTTCTCTTTACTCCATATTTAGAGTTTTTCCCTTTGAGCAATGATGACTTTCATTATAAGCCCCTAATAAAAATATAGACAGCAAGAAGGTCATGTTTTGGAAATCTAAGAAATTTTAAATATAAAATGGAAAAAAATGAAGGGGTTTATTTCATCTTTAGATTTTCACCTGGTTTTGCCTCTTGGATAGATTTAATTAATGAAGGATTTACATATGTCATGTACTGCTTTGGGAATGTTTACATATGTGGCTGTGAGAATGAATTGTCCTGTCAAAAACAAAAACAAAAAAAAATTTAAAAGTTAAGAGCCTTTCCAATTACTTCTTACATACCCAATCTGTCTCAGTTCACAGCATCTGCAAACTATGCAGCTTCCAAACAATCCAGCAGAGTACAAAAACCAGACAGACACACACAGCAACAGGTCCAGTCCCTTCCCAGCTGCCAACATCTCCATAATCTGCACAAAGCTGGGCAAACACGGGGTTCAGGCACACGCCGAGCTCCAGCAGGGTGTTAATAAAGGGTCTAACAATGAACAAAAGAAATGTTGCCCTCGGGAAATGGGCATGGATGGGCTGCATGATCTAATATGTGCTCTCCACTCCGAGCTGGATGAGTGGATACTCCTCTGTTCCGGCAGGAGCTGATCCCCTCCCACACACAGGGGATCAGACATTACACAGAACATCATCCTGACAGCAAACAAATCCTCAGCTGCAGATGCTGCAACCCCCTGTTTGACAGCACCAGCATCCGCCGCCAACACCTTCTCGCCTTTACACAAAGTTTCCTTAACTACGCTGGGGACCACAAGCTTTTCCCGAGGCTCAAGGCACACTGGAACGGGCGTAAAACAGGGAGAAATTTCAGATTATTTCTCTGATTGGAACAGGCCACCCTCAAGCCTCAGGGCCCTGTCCCACGGTTCATCTGCTCCCGGGGACTGCTCCGTGTCCCAAGCGCTCCTGCCAACCTTGGCAAGTCCGTGTGCCTGCTCCATGCCCTTGGCCACTGGCCGAGGGCAGGCTGGGAAGGGAGCACCTGTCCCCAGGATGATGTCCTCAGGGTCACTGTCTCCCTTCTGAGTCACACCCTTCGCACCCAAACCCGCCGGGGGGCTCCGAGGGACTCCCCGCCCCACACAGAGAAGGGCTCAGCAGCGAAAGGCTCCTGCTGGCCCCCCTCCTCTTCCAGCCTGAGGAAAAAACCCATTCCCAGGAGGCAACGTGGGGTGGGCAAGCCCTGGACCACACCGAGTTACAGCGGCTTTAGCACCCCCCGGAGCAGAGCCAGGAGGAGGGATGGGAAATTCGGGCTCACATCGCGCGATGGACCAGAACTGAAGAGAAAACGCGAGTGACAGGAGTGTCAGGGGAAGCGGGGGCCATGTGCCACCCACCTGGTACTCCTCCAGCTCGGCGCCGTGGCGGTCCTGCAGGGCCAGCATCTCCTGCTCCAGGCGCTCCCGCAGCGCGCACAGCTCCTGGCCCTGGCGGTGCAGATCCTCCAGGTGCTGCCGGCACTGCCGGCTCTCCTCCCGCAGCAGCTCCAGGTTCTCCCGGTTGCGCTGCGCCTCCTGCTCCTGCAGCACCTGGATCTGCTCCTGGTAGCGCAGCAGGGTCTCCCGGCAGCTCTGGTTGAGCAGCATCTCGTAGGTCTCCTCCAGCTCCTCCAGGCTCAGCCCGGCCAAGGGGGGCGGCAAGGCGGCCAGGTTCAGCCGCAGCTCCCGCATCTCCACCGCCTCCCGCCGCTGCCGCTCCGCCATGTGCCCGTGCTCGGCCTGCAGCTCCAGCAGCAGCTCCTCCAGGGCCACGCACTCGCCCCGCAGCCGCTCCAGCAGCGCCCGCTGCCCGG
>WBNO01019840.1:231490-255468 GCA_013400575.1 Peucedramus taeniatus | reverse complement strand
CCCCCGGACACCCGGCCCCGCCCCCTCGGCCCCGCCCCGCTGCGCCGTGGCGCCCCCTGCCGGGCTCATGGCCGCTCCCGCCAAATTCCTGCGCGGGAATCTGAGGCCGCCTCACGGAGCAGAGCCCGGCTTAAGGAGCAGAGCCCGGTTTAAGGAGTCAAGTCCCGCTCGGGGAGCAAAGCGTCGTTCAGAGAGCAAAGCCCTTCTAAGGGAGCAAAGCCGGGCTCTGGAAGCAAAGTCGTGCTCAGGAAGCTGAGTCCCATTCAGGGAGCAAGGCAAGGCTTGGGAAGTAAAGTCAAGCTCAGGGAGCCAAATCCTGCACATAGAATAAGGCCCTGTTTAATCAGGAGCCCAGCCCTGCTCAGCCCAGCAGTGCTCTCCTGATCCCCTTTCCTTGACATCCTCCTCCTGGCTGGCATCAGTGTTGGGGCCCATCCTGTGCTCCCAGCTCAGTCCCAGGTGCTCTGCTCCCCACAGCGATTTCTGGATTTACCCTCTTTGCCATCACCTGCTGCTGTTACTGCACCGTGGCTGGGCTTATGTTTATATCAAGTGTCAAATGCCGCTTCATAACACTGCTTTTAAGTGGAACACCTCCAAATTTGGTGTTTTGGTGTTTTCGTGTCACAAGCATAAACCTTTGCCCAGGAGAAGAAGATCTCACCTCAGGGCTGAGGCGCCTGCAGCCTGCGCGTCCCTGGGCCTGCTTCATCCGGCCTCATTTTGCACCATATAAGGGCTGGATCCAGCTGGATCCTTTCATTGACTGCCTGGAACTCAGCGAGGAGGCAGTGAAGCATCACACCCTGTATTATCTACCAAATTAGACAAAAAAGACAAGGAGTGACTCATTTCAGCCTTTCTCATCTCCCCAGGCATTCTTCTCTCCCTCTCCCTCTCTGACACACACACATTTCTATTTCACCCAGCGCTGCAGCACTGGGAATTTTGCAGAGATTTGCTGCTTCACATAAGGCAGCACAGCTCCCACCTCTGTGGCTGCCCCTTAAGACCACTCCCAACCTAAACTCTCGCATGGAAAGGACTGGAATTTGGAACAAGCCCCACAAAGCTGGGATCAGGGCACAGCTGTACCTCACTGACCTGCTCTGGGCACTGCAACTCCTTCGCTGCTCTGTGTCACCCTTCCTAAAGCCTTCCCACAGAACCACACCTCCCTGCCCTCAGAAAGGTCAGACTTTGCTGCTTTGCTCTGTGCTGAGTAAGTTTTCTTCTAATCTCAATAAAGCCTCCAGGATTTGAGCCTAACCAACACGGATAAATCATTGGCTTTGGCCTAAAAGTCAGCCAATTTAGCCTTGGCAGATTTGCTCCCTCAGAGGTCACTGAGAAGCCGAGATTTACTAAAGGCACTTGCGTTTTCTTGGCTTTGTGGTCGAAGTCAAGTCCCTCGGTGACACTCTAACACCTGCTGTTCTTTTATGGGGGAAACCACTGTGCTTCTGGGAAGAGCTACCTTCCTGTGGTTTACGAGGCTTTTTCTCCCTCTGATGTCACTGTTGTCCTAAAAACCCCGAGTGACACTGACGTGCACAGAGAGCGGCGCCGCTGCACCGGCCAGAGCCGGACTAAACAAGCTCCCAGGGGTTTGTTCAGCCAAATGTCCAGCTCTCAGCACCTTGTCATCTCTTATTGACAATTTGACTGCTTTTTTTGCTGCAACAGTATTCATAATTTTTTATTATTTCGTCATTGAAAACAGTAGATGCTGAATCTCTGCTTCTATGAAAAATCTCTGGTTCCTTGAGAAAACACCATAAGTAAATCTCTCTAAATGTGGGACAGCTTTCCAGGCTGGGGGATGTACTTCTGCACTGGCTGTATATGGTGCCTGCTAATCCTGGGCCTGGATCTGCAATTGAGCAAGGAATTTGTGGGCTAGGGCAGGGAATGCTTAAAGGGGCTAAGTCTGGGTAAGTCATTTCTGAGACAGATCTTGAAGTTTTGTGACTGGGTTCAAGCACTCAGTGAACCATCAAGAATCACCTGATTGGTGCAAATATGTGGACACATTAATTCATTTGCACCTGCAGAAAAAGGGAAAGAAACGTGACGTAGTCAGCCAAAGGTGGGCAAATTAAAAATTGTTAAAGTCTTTTGCTGCCACAGTTATTTCTCCTTCTCTGTGGGAAGAAACATGTTGGAGACCTTGATAGAAGGGAAAGTGAAGACCTTCAGCACTTCCAAGGTGGAGGCGTGGAGCATCCCTCTTCCCAAGGTAAATCCCTGCTGCCAGAGGCCACATCCTGCCCCTAGGAATTCAGCTGTAATGCACAGGTAATAGAATCAAAGACCTGGGGAGGGGGAATTTACAATCTTCTTTGCCACTTCAGTGACAGCTGAGGCAAATTGGGTCTCTGTGTCGCTTCAGCTCCAGTGAAGGTCTTGTGCTTTTGCAAGGCTCCTTGTCAGCATCCTCCAAACTACAAAGTGTCACCCTGGTAACTCTTAATCCTGCCTCAGCACAGCTTGTTCCGCGTGCTCTCTCATCTGCAGAGTTTAAAGGATGGAGCTGTCACTGGGGAAATGTTCTGATTCCGACGTTCCTGAGATGGATTTGATGCGAAGAAAGCAGGGTTCATTAAGATGGTGCAAGATGTGATTGCTATTTATATGGGAGGTTCAAAACAGATTTTTGTTTACAGACAGTTCCTGCAATTAGATCAGTGGAGGAATATTCCTCCTGTGGAGGGTGGGAGGGAGTGTGAAGCGCAGTATTTCCCATCCTCACCTTTTGGCTTTCATGGCCACCCTGCTTCATAACAGAGAAAATAAAGCAAACACCAGCCGTTTCCTGTTAAATGAATATCAGATGTATCCCCAGTACCAGGAAAAGGTGGACTTCAGCTCTCTGCTCCCCTTTCTGGGGTTCTGCAAAGCCTGAAGACCCTCAAAAACTGGCTAAAATGTTGGTGGGGCAGGGAATGATTCTCCTTGGGCTGGAACTGAGGCTCCTCTCTGCTTCCAGCCCAGGGGAATGCTTTGCCACTCCCTCAATCCCTGCAGCACCTACACCATCCTGACTTCATTGGTCGTTTCACAGTTTATGGATTTATTCTTTCTTTTAGGAAGATCAATTCCCCATATGCCATCCTATCCTATTTGCACCCATTTGGGTAAATCTTTGCAGAGCTGTAACTCGAAATAGGAAGAGTGTGTCGGCAGAGCCATTTGTGCATCCCCACCCGCCACAGCCCCCCGAGCAAAGCACCTCCTCCTGTGACCTTCAGATGTTCGAGGCACCAGCAGTGACCTGCTTCTCCTTTTGAAAGGCCTTTGAAAACAGGAGTCTTATTTGACCTGGTGTAGAAGGGCCTTTGTTTAGAAACTCCCTCGGAAATATTCATTTCAAAGAATGCAGAGGTAGCGATTAAAGCACTTTGTTGCCTCTATCAAGGTGATTTTCCGTCCCGGTGAGAGGTTTAGCCACTTGCACCTGCGTTTTGCTGAGGAGCTCTTGCAGAAGCGGTGGCCACCTCTAGATGGTGCGTTTTACCCAGGAGAACTTTGTGCCCGGCCCTTTACATAACTTCTGCTCCTTGTCTGAGGTTGCAAACACTCTCCAACCAAACCACACTGATTTTAGTATTTCCTTGTTTTCTTAACTTGAGAACCTGGCTGCACTAGTGCAAAAATAATAAAAATATAGGCCTTAGATACTTTAAAAAGGTGTATTATGTGGCACATTTGGTTGGACCTGTGAGGTATCTACTGTGTGGAATATCTGCTACATAACTGTTGGCATTCCCTGTCTTCTGGGTTCATTCCTGTGCTAATTAAATTAAAACTAATCTAGTTTTTTTTTATACAAAACTCTGCTCTTGTACTTGAATGCAAAGAAAGAGGGAAGGAACAAAGATGGGTAATACCACAGAGATAAAATGATGGTGATGTTGCAATAACTTACTCCATCTATGGTATTTATACTTCTTTTCTCTGGACAGCACTTCCCTTCTTGAAGGAACAATACAAGATAATTTAACTGCCCCAGTTTTGGTCACTTTAGAAAAGCCATGAGGAGGACATAGAGAATTAATATTAGTCGTTTGGGGCTGGGCATAAAGGCCATTTAGTTTTGCTGCTTTTTGTTATTTTATTTTATTTTTAAGAAATTCAAAGAACACGTAGTTGTCTTCAGTGTTCTTAGGCATAGGAATGGTACAGTTAAATTATCCAGGAGCAGAAAAGGCACCAAACTTCTTGAACTATCCAGCTCTACAGACAGTAATCAAAATGGAATAAATGATAAAAAATAAACTAGATCAAAAAATCTGCTGGGCTTTCATAAGCTAAGATGTTCTTCATAACACAGGTAAGAAAATTGCTTGTGCTTCTTCAATGGGTCCAAGATTTTCTCCATGATTTCAAACCTGAAATTGCTGCTTTTGGAAGCTTATGAAAAGGCCATGTATGCAATAAACTCTTCCAGTGCATTATGAGTAACATCTACTGCTCCTGTTTTACATCTCAGCCTAGCGACAGAACTTTCTTGTAAATAAGTGTTATTTCCACTAAAAGGCTATTATGAAGTTATCTTTGATGCCGAGGCTACAGTCTCAGCTCCCAAGCGTAAAAGAACACTTTAGGATATAAATAGCTTTGTTCCGCCTGCTTAAATACCCTGTTTTCTCCAGGAGCAGCCCGGGGAGGAGCGAGGACACAACCTGGGCTCCTTGGCTGCTGCGTGCGACATTCCACGCTGCCCCGGCAGCTCCCGACAAAAGGCCAGCGGGCAGGACCCGGCCTTTCATGTGGTTATCGCAGGGTGTTGCTACAGGGTTTCGCTGGGCTTTTACGAGGAGATTGTTCCTCCCGATAGCCGAGAGGCCCATAAATGCCATCAGAAGCGCCTCTCCCGCCAGCCCCTCTCCGGTTTTGTTTGATGTTACCGGGGCTGAGCAGCCTCGTGGCTGTTGCTGGGTCCTGATCTGAAGTGATGCTCTCCTTCACTGGTTTTGGATGCTGGAGGTGGGAGCTGAGATTCATTCTTACATCATTTGAGTTTTTTCTTTTTTTTCTTTTTTTCCTGGTTTATATCCCCCAGTTTCGGCGTGGATGACAGCTATTCCTTGCTGCAACACAGAGCCATTGGGAAAAGATGGCACTTGGAGCCTTCTTAGAGGACACCTCTGTCCCCCTCCCACTTCTTCTTGGTCTTCTGGTCTTCTTAGCCTCCCACTCTCTGCCAGTGTCTCACTCCTCCCAGCCTCCCCCACTTTTGGGTCTCCCATTCACTCTCCTTGGAACCCCAACCCCTCCTGGTCCAATTCTTTTGCAAGTTTCCACTGCCTCCAGGCCTCCCACTTTTTTTTTTGGCCTCCCACCCATCTTTGCCCCCCCTGCCTTTCTGGCCTCCCATCCCACAATTCAGCCTCCAACCCCTTTTCTGCAACAACTCTTCCTAAACTCCCGCTCCTGGACACTCCTCATCTATTACATTCTTACACCCCTTTTTGAACCTCCTATCATTTTGAACCTCCCTCCCCTTTCCTTCTGGGACTGCAGTCCTGTTTTCCTTTTGCTCTCATTTTTTTTTTTTTTTTCTGCCTGCAACCCTGTTTTTAGCCTATTTCAGCTGGTTTTCATCCTCTCACCCCTTTTTAGCCTTCTCCACTTTTTTGGCCTCCAGCCTCCTCCTTCTGTCCTCCCACCCATGTTTTGGCTGCCCCAGTTTGGGGCTTGGTGAAGGGCAGCACTGCATCTGGGCTATTTTAGATTCTGGAAAACACACCTGAGAGGCTGTTGATCACATTTTTTAACAGCAGGTTGTTTGCAAGGAAACTGCTGAGAGCATTTGCACTCAGAATTTAATCAGTCCCAAAATATTCAGAGGAGCCTCAGCAACAGTGCTGCTCTTCTGCTGTCTGTCAGCCGGGCGTCTGTTCAGGGACAAGTGGCAGATCTGCTCACACAGATGCACCACCCCTGACTTCAGCTGGATCATCCTGTTTTCCTGTGTCCCCACAACCTTTTGGCCATGTCTGACCATCAGCTGTAATTGTTATTTAAGGCTGAAAGTCCCTGTACTCTTAGGAGAGGGTGGTAGCTCTGAGGTGGGGGTCCTGCCTCAGCTGGAGCAGTGGCACAGGGACAGGAGAGCCTGGTAAGGGCAGCTCACAGGAGCCAGGCTGGTCTCTCATCTCCTCTCAGCCTTGGTAGCTTGGGTTAAACCTTCAAAATGGGAGTTTCCAGCCCATGTGTTGATACAACATCTTCCCCAAATCTCCCACACCCTGTTCCACTCTCTGTGTCATTCTGGTTGGGAACACGTTGGTTGTTTCCACATAGGAGATACATTTTAAGGTTCTTCATGCACAAACAAATGCATTTCTCAAGCCATGCAACGATTTTCAGTGTTCTATAAAGCAGTGGTGGGACAGACCTTTTCAAATTTATCCCAGTTTTATCTCAGACTTGTCTAAACTTCAAGCAATTGGATTGGCAGGACAAATCTTAATGCTCCTCCTCCCATGCCCTTGCCCATTTTGATGGTCAGCTAAGGGGAATGAGTTTAATTTGTTATTCCAGTCATACTGACCATTAACCCATCCTCATTTAGGACAATATTTAATCACAAGCTCAAAAAGCCTTGAAAGGAGTAATTTTTATAAATGATAGTCTGAGCCATTTGTCCTGCTGAAGGCCTTGAGGGTTAACAACAGGAACATCTGCAAGGCAGTTATCGTGGCAATCAATCCCAAAATACAAATAACTCAATAATTTATAACAGACCCCCACCATTAAATTGTACTGTGCTATTTTCATTTATCTCTGTGCTTATTATGGTGTTACACTGATTTTTAATAATCTCTCTGGCCTTTTCATTTGCCTGCTGGTGCTTGTCAGATTTAGCTCTGGTTTGGTATTGGAGAGCCTGTGAGCCAGGCTGGATCTACCATTTTAATTATTCCAATTCACTGGATGAAACAAATCTGAATTAGGAAGTAACATTTAGCCATGTCAGAGTGATGAATTCCTGTCATTCAAAGGAACAAATACATGCAGTAATTTTGTCTTTTCAGGGTTCAGTGTTCCAGTCCAAATGTTAATTTTTGCCCCCATTTTGCCCCTTATTAAATCTGTGTCAGAGAAAAAAGTCACCTGGTCCTTACCTCACCTTTGCCAGCACCTCTGAAGCAGCACTTTTTTGGTACCTTCAGAACCAAAACAATGTTCTGGTTCCTGCTGTGAGATCTTTTATAATACCAAAGCTCTCAACATTCCTGTGCCCTGGACACATCCCCAGCTCTCAGGTGAAAGCTTCAGCTCTGTGATTGGAGGGTGCAGAACTGAAACCCAGAAATTCAGCCCTGTGAACAGCGGGTGTGAGGATAAGCAGACAGGAAAGAAGCACAAAGATACTGTGATTTTTGGGCACTGATGCAGTTCCTCTACAGCCTGAGGGCATCTGCATCCTTAGTCATGCAGCAGAGGTGGCTTGTGCAGGGAATGTGCTTCCCGTATTTCCCTGCGTTGGGGTTCTGTCAGGTTTTCCTCGCTAGACAACATCAAAACGAGACAGGCGTAGGGTAAAAGCCCTGGGACAAACGCGTGAGGTGGTGCCAGAGGTTTCACAGGTGACATTTGTTATTTCTGAGTGAGAGCAGAGGCGGTGTTGGGAAGGGCGTTGTGTTGTGCTGGCTGGGGTGAGTTGGGAAAACGAGGTCATTGGGGATGTTGTGCAGCACCGGGAAGGTTTTACAGCTCTGCAGCCTCGCCTGGGATTTCTGGTTCCTACAGATTAAGGAGCTCCATGCAAACCCTCACTTCCCAGAGGAGTCGGATCAGGTGCTTGCTCAGGAGGATTCAGTGATTTGGTTTTTAGACATCTTTCACCAGAGAGTTATAAAAATCTATTTCTTAGAAGGGAGGTCTTTCCACATCCAGACTTCCTCGCGCTCTTCCTCAGATGGTTTCCATCTCCCAGCAGTCAAGGCTGTGCTCCTGCTCCCTTGGCATTTCGGAGGGGTGGGCTGATCCCCGCCGCTGTTCGCGGAGAGGGCTGCGCTTCAGTCCCCATGGAAACAATTTGGAGAGTTTTCCAGCTTGTGTAGCATCGCTGAGCTGTGTTTTGCCTTCCTTTTCACTTCCATCAGGAGGGCGGCAAAGCTTTAACGCATTCATGTTTGAAAAGCACTTTGAGGTGCTTGAGGAAGGTGCTAGAGAGGAGCGCAGTGTTATTACCCAGATTAACTGTTTCTGTTTTGCCCTGGGGTCACAGCTGTGAGTGCTGCTGTGCCTGGTGGAAGCAGGATGAGGGACTGAGGTCGCCGTGCACCCGTGGCCTTCTGGACAGCTCTTCTGCAGAGTCACCTCGACACCAAGGGAAGGCTGAGCAGAACTTGCACAGCTGCAGTCAGGCAGGGAATACATTCTGGAAAGCTCAATGGCCTGATTTACACAGGCAAAATGGAGGGAATTCACCACCAGAAATGGCTCCACACATTTCATGTGCAACAGGAGCACAAGCCAGGCCAGAGCTCACGGCAGGGGGAACTGGGGATCCAGTGCTGCCTTGGATGTGAGGCCCCCACAAAGCTCTGTTAGGAGACACTATTTGTGCTGCTAAATACCCGTGCCAGGGGTGTTTATCCACTCCAGGCACTGCAGTTAGGCCAGTTCCTGCTCCTGACTGTGAGTGCAGAGCACTCCTGGACCTCTCTGAGCTCCCTGATGCTGTGGCAGGGTAAAACCACACACTTGTCTGGAACTCAGGAATGTAACACGCTGGGGCCTAAGGGATTTTACATTTCTATTCCCTACCGAGTGCCTCAGCACCTTCCAAGGACCTGCTGCTCTCCAGACACACCTGAACTCTGCTAACCCGTCTGTACTTGGGAATCACTGCATAGCTCTGGCCACTGCTGCATCTAGGAATTGGGCTCCAGCTTCCCCACCCCTCATTCCTCTACCTGCTTCCCATAGGGCAGGTCCCCTGCAAAATCCTCTCCAGTTTCTAGTCACACTGGCCTTCTCAGCTCTGGAAGAGGAGCTTGGAGCTGATGACAAGGGTTCTTGAGGATCCTGCCAAGGGATATTTTGTCTGGGCTGCCTTTTTCCTCCCCTCCTTCAATTCTGTTTTGGTTTGGTTTTGTCTTTTTTGGCGGGGGGTTGGTGGTTGTTTGCATTTTTCTAAATTATTTTTCTAAACTTATTATTTGTAACTTTCTGAAAAACAGCATTATTAACAAACACCAACTGAATCTGCACTGCCTGCCTTGTTAAGGGTACAGTGAGCTGGGACCACATTACCCCATCTCTGCTCTTAGTTCCAGCAACAATTAAAAAATCCAGTTATAAACCAATTGTTTTAACATTTGAAACAAATCTTTTCCCATACATGCTCTCTCTCCAGTTCAGTGTGATCAGCTGGAAACAAACCGTACCAAAAAATGAAGGGGTTGATTCCCATCTTTGAGGCCCTCACCTGCCAGGCTGCCCAAACCCTTGGAAGGGAGAGGCCATGGGACACACAGAGAGTGAGTGCAGCCAGAAGGGGCCCTTTCTGTCACAGCAAGCTTTAGTCAGCTTCAGCCACCCATGAGTACACCCTCACTTCATTCTCATCTTTCCTGGAAAGGCCCTGGCCCCTTCCAGCCTCTCCCCTTGCTCCTGGCTCTCAGTGGTGCCAGCTGCTCCCTCTGCCTGACCTGCCTCAGTTCCCCTTCCCCCTTCCATAGGTCCTCCCTGCGCTGTTGCTGTGATTCATTAACGCTTCAGAGACACCAGGCTGAGTGGAAAAAACCCAACCAAGCACCAGGTTGTGCTGCTCTGTACATTTTCTATAGTGACTCACAAGCCTGACCAGGTAACTCCCCTTCCCTCTCACTTAGTCACTCTCTCCCTCCCGGATAGGCTGGTCTGACTCCTCACTTCACTTTTTGCTCTGTTTTCTTTGCTCTTCCCTCCCCAGCTCTACGTGTGAGCTTGAGGATGGGAAGTTCTCCCTCGCTGACCCGTGGCACACAATGAAGAGCAAAGGAAAACACTGACTGCAGCAACTTTGCCTATGGAGGGACCACAGAGCAGAGCTGCCCCCCTTTCCCCGCTTGGGCCACGCACAAATTACTTTGTCATTGTGGAGAAACAAATAAGGCTTCGTTCTCATTACCATCCTGATGGGAGTAAACAAGTTTATTTACACTTGAGCACTGCTGAAGAATAAAGTCATAGAGAAAAGTTCAGGGTAGGTGGCCTGTCTTTGTCATTAGGGCCAGCTTTTACAAAATCACTGCCCGCTCGGCCAGACAGGCTGCTATTCAGGCAGGCCCGGGTTAATGAAAGTACGGTGTGTGCTTGTTAAAAGGAGGACTACAACACTTATAATCATGGGTGGTCACATTTTTATTTAATGATACGTATCTTTCCTTTCTCCAGCCTTCCCTCGTAACCCTTTGCCTCCCACTCAGCCATCCTTCTGCAGTGACTAATTGTGAGTCGTCAACTAAAATCTGATAGCAGGGCCACAACCAGCTAAACCCACTAAACGAGTGATTTTAATTTTAAAATAATCTTTTCATTAACAGCCCTGGGATTCTGTCAGAGCAAAAAGCCCTCAAAGCATGAGGGGCCCCACATGTGTAATGGCTGGAGCTAAGATAAT
The DNA here is from genome assembly GCA_013400575.1 of Peucedramus taeniatus. Classification (NCBI taxonomy): domain Eukaryota; kingdom Metazoa; phylum Chordata; class Aves; order Passeriformes; family Fringillidae; genus Peucedramus; species Peucedramus taeniatus. The sequence continues at coordinate 244,844 of WBNO01019840.1, read as the reverse complement.
AATAAAAGGACAACTGCAAACAAACTTTGGGGAAGAAAGGGCTGCGAAACAGAACTGCTTCCTCTCTTTCAAGGCCTTCGTGTGGCCCCGGTGATAAATCTGTTGGGACAAGAATACTTCAAAGCCAGAGGTCGAACTCTGCTCTCATTTGTGCAAGTCTCACAACTTGTGTCAATGGAGTTTCACCCAGGCAGGAGGCTCAGGCCTGCTATTCTGCTCTCATGAATGCAGTGAAAGGCAAAGCCAGCCACGATGGGGAAAAATATCTATTTATCTATGACATGACCTTGCTAAGTGCTGAGTACAATCAAGTTACACTAGAAAACCTCCCAATGTCTCCCAACTTTCCTCCTATTTCTAGGAACTAACCAGTCTGAAGTGCTATTGTCTGGGCTGAGGAGATGTTCAAGCTCAAATCTATTTTTTGGCATCTCCTGGGTGTATTAAGGATCCACACAGAAGGATGTGCTCACACAGAGGCATCACTCATCCAGCATTTTCACCTGCCTGTTGCAAGCTGTTGCTTCTTTCTGTGGTCATGGGTGGAAAGTGTGTCTGGGTATACCCCACAGTCATTCTTGAACTTTACAGTCATTTTTGACAGTAGCAGAGATGTGAGGACACTAAATTTTTCCAATTTTTAGAAAACCCGCAGCTGTGTGAGAAGCTGATGCTTTGGTACATGTAAATTATCACTGTCACTTGGGTATCTTATTCACAAACATTTTCCACTGTCACTTAGGAATCTAAAACCCAATTACAGGCAGTTTTGGGAATGGGGAAAGGCCCCTTCTTAATGCCTTCCCATCTGCTGCTCACCCCCATCCCTTGAGGACAGGGAGAGCAGAACGCTTAAGACAAAGTGTTGTGTAATGATGTTACTTAGTTACAGTCTTTGTTTCTTCATGAGGTTGGAAAAGACCTCACCGTGGTGTTCTGCCCTACCTCGTGCTTCCCTCACCCAGCAGGGCCCAAAAATGTCACTCCCCACATCCCCATCCAAGGCCTGGGGCAGCACTCGGGCAGGAAGAGCTGCCTCTGATACCGAGTGCAGAGGGAGCAACACGAACGTGTCACTGCCTGCCCCAGTGCTCCCAGCACTCTCTGGCCCTATTTTCACCTCTGTTTCAAGGCATATTTATTATTCCAGAGGAAACAGCCTGTTGGCTCTCTGAGTTATGATAAGAGAGTGAAGGAAGGACTTCCAAACTTGGGTCAGCCTGAGCCTCAGCCTGTTTCAGGTTCAGCAAGGAAATCTCAGATGGCTGAAGGTACAATTCAGTAGCACTTACTATCAGTCAGTGGGAATAGACTCCATCAAGGCTCCCATTACATTCCAAAGAGCTCAGGAACACTGCTGGTGGTGAGCACCACCAAGGGTTTGGTGGGATGCTGAGGCTGTGCCTGTGTCCCAGGCAGGAGGGAGAAGGAGAGCGTGGCTGAGGCTGCAGGTGGCATCAGGGCAGCGTGGCCTCTGAGGCAGTGCAGACTGATACATTTATCAAATAAATATGCTGAGGTAACTGGCAGTGCCAAACAATGTGCATAACTAATACTCATGGCTTGAAAATCGTCAACCTCCCCAAGCGCTTTGCACATATTAGTGAGCAACCCGTGGAGCACGGCTGCTCTGCCCAGTGGGAGGCAAACTGAGATCCAGAGGGTGAAGGATTCCAATCCCTGATGATGTTCCTCAGTTTGGGAGCCCAATATGACCCCCTCTAAACTCAAGGGAATTCTTTGGAAAAGGGAGATGAGAACGAGGGGGTTAATGCAGAATGGCAGGAGCTGTATCTCTGTATTTGCAGCAGAAATTAATTTGGGTGAAGAAATTTCAAACTGATAACAAGAACCTCTCCCTTTATTTACCGCCTCGTGCTCAGAGGCAGAAACAAACCCAAGCAGGGAATCAGGAATAGCCAAGGCCAGCCCAGGCTGGATGGGGCTTTGGGCACCCTGGTCTAGTGGAATGTGAACCTGCCCATGGCAGGGGTGTGGAGTGAGATGATCTTTAAGCTCCCTGCAATCCCAAACCAGTCTAGAATTCCATGATTCTATGATTCAAAGGCCTCCCCTGAGCTCTGCAACTACCAAAGGCACCTCTGAGTGTTTTCCTTCACCTTTTCCTCTTTTCTTCCTGCCTTTTCCCCCATCATTTACAGAAAGCACTGTTGGTGGTGTGAGGGTTAATGAACGCTTGCACCTTGCTACAGCAAGGCAAAAACTTATGAGTCTTCATGTTGTCACGAAGGTGTTGCTGAGCTTACGCTGCATGAAATATCCCAGAACTCCTGCAAACTGTGGGATTTAAATTCACAGGCTATAATTACAGAGTCTCCGGCACCCTCCCACACTTTGCAATGCCTTCACAAGTGGGAGCAGCAGGAACACCTGTCCCGGGCTCCTGTGGGCTTGTAGGTCCTTGCCTGCAGCCAGGCAGGGCTTGATCCCTGGCAGGAGGCTCCCAGCAAAGCCTCCTGCCACACTGGGATGATGGGCTGGGAGTCTGGACTCTGCTGGCTGTGTTTAGGAAATACCCCAAGGCAGAGTCAGCACGGTCACGTTTGCAAACAGGTGCTCACAGCCAGGTTAATTGGATGCCATTTCACAGTCAGCTTGATGACAGCCTTAAACACAAGGTTTGGAGGATTTAGAGAAGCAAGGGAATGAAAACAACTTTCCTGAGATTGCTCCTTCCCAAGTGAGCCTGGGGAGCATCACAAGTGTGAACCCCAGGAATGCTCCGGAGACTCCTGGGGCTCCCCCAGATCAGCATCAGCACAGCAGACCTGGTACTAAACTGGTTCCCAGGGTGGGGACCAGTCTGATCATGGATGCTGTGGTGTAAATCAGGTGCACATAGAAGGGGCAGGTTCAGCAGGGGGTGAGGGAATGGTTAAATTGGTATAAAATCCCCAGTTCCAAAAATGCCATCCTGGGGCGACCTTAGCCTTTGTCAGGCTGGTACTGCTCGAGGTGAGGATCCCCTTCGTGCACAGAGCAGCATCTCCTGTGCCCTGGCAGGGACCTGGGTGTCAGGCAGGCTCCCAGGGGCTCTGGGGACAGAGCAGAGAGTCCCTCTGAGGTTCCAGGCTGTTTTGCAGTGTGGGTCTGCCCCAGGCAGAGCAGGTTCCCTCCATGGCACACAGCAGGGTCTCCTCACAGCGTTGTGGAGCTGCTTGGGAGCTGATGTCATGAGGGCTCTGCCCAGACTGGCACAGGCAGGCTTTGCACAGAGGTGGTTCTCTCTGCCTCCAGGGCACTTTTTGGAGAGCCTTCCACAGCATCCTCCCCTCCCTGCCCCTGAGCAGCAAGGCAAGGAGGAGGAGGAGGGTGAGAACTTCCCAGGGCCACCTCAGGAACATGGCTACAGCCTTACCCAGCAAATCCTCCTGCCAAGTGGGTAAATGTAGAGGCTGGAGCTGCCAAGGATATCCACAGCCACCAGCCAAAATGCAGCAGCTCTGGTGATGGTGGAGCCTTGGGTTGTGTGGGGACAGGGACACCCCCATTGCGTGGGGTAAGTGCATTCATGCTGAAAAAGCTCCTCAGTTCCTTCTCTATCCTTATGTGCTTAATTTTTTTTTATCCTGTGCTGATACTTATCTCATCCCATAGTGATACGGGAGGGTATTTCTCTCCATAATGAGTTTGAGAATTAATACTGGGTCCTCCTTTGTGGCAGGAGGTGCATTTAGTGCTGCCTTGCAGCAATGCCTGTCCCTGTATTTGGGTTTGCCTTCCTCCTCCACCCCTTGGCCCTTGCTGCAGCCCATCCTGCCAGGACCCCCATACTGGGATGAGCCCATAACTCCTGAACCTTCAGCCCACCTCTGCCCACAGCCATCTGCTCTGCCACCCCCTGGCTGCTCCAGCAACGAGTCCTGGAGCTGCAGGAAGGACCCTCACAACCCCTCTGGCATCCCTGTGCACCAACATCCTCTGCATCCCAGAGGAGCAGAGGGGACATGGAGCCCTCCTCAGTGGGAGCAAGGGCTCTCTGTGGCCTCTGTTCCAGCCTGTCCTGGTGGGGCACATGCTGGGCCATCAGAGGGGCCAACTGCACCCCCTGAGCTCCTGCTCAGTCTGTGCTGGCATGACCCTGCCTGACCTTTCCACCCCTTGTGTCTCTGACTCCTCTCTGCCTGGATTTGGGCTGACCTGGAACACCCCAAACACGGCTCTCATTTACTGGCAGCCATTATCACTGCAGCTCTGTCTTTATTAGCCCTTAGCAGTTGCTCCTCTGTGGTCTCACTCCGAGGTGACTGATGCAGAATCTGATAAAGGGCACCTGATATCACTGTGAATAGCTGATGTAAACTTAGCAGACAGTCCTGTGACACATCATGTGGGCAAATTAATAAACCCCTTCCCAACAAATTCAGCATATGTCCTATAATCCCAGTTCAAGGGCATCTCTTATGTCAACATCACTAAGTTAGCTACTCTGCTCCCCTGGGAATGCAGCACCAGGACTGTTCTGGTCAGAGGAATTCCCCCTCTTGCTGCTGTGAGCACAGAACAGCAGCTCTGGCTGCTGTGGGAGTCAGGTTTGTGCTGGGAGATTGGGGAGCCCAGGGACAGAGCAGCTCCAGCCCAGGGCTCTGCTTTCTGCAGGGTTACAGGCTGAGAGCCCAGCAGCATGAGGTACACCAGGGTCCCCACCTGCCACTGGGGTGCTCAGGGGAATGGCACCATTGGGACCAGCATTTCCCACTGGTTTCTCATCCCCATTGCTGGGGTTCCATCCTGCAGAGCTGCTGTGGCTGAGCCCCCAATGACCTCAAGTGCTCTGGGGCTTTCCCAGCAGGATCCCTGCATGGCCTGGGCTCTGCTGCTACAAGAGGGTGCCCCCAGCCCCATGGCACTGCTCAGGGTCTGCTCTGAGCACCCCATCCCTCAGCTGTGCTTTTCTGTGGGAATAATCCCAATCCTGTGGTGCTGGAGCAGCAGGCAGCATCCCTCCCATGCCAGCCATCAGAGACCCCTTCAGAAAGGGCTCGTTCTGCCCCCAGATTCCCATTGGGATCAACGCATTGTGGCTCCTCAAATGAGCTGTTTCAGTGATTATTTTACCCTTACCCAAACAAAAAAGCAACCAGAGGGATATGAAAAAGGCAGAAATAGCGTTTTGTTTTTCAGAGTCCCCAGATGATCTGATTGAGGAACCAAAACATTTCAAGGAGGGCTCAAACCCATTCGCTTGGCTCTGCATTTCTCACAGGACCGAGACTCGTTTGTCACTGCTCCAAATCACCCTCCCATCAGCCGGGAGCTCTCCCGGGGAGCGGCACAACCCAGCAGCGTCGGGGCAACCCCACGGGGGCCGAGGGCCACCCACGGAGCTCCAGCATCCTCACGCTCGCTCCAGAGGGCTGAGCCCAGCCCTGCGTGTCCCATCCAAGCTCCTTCAGGAGCAGCTCTGAGGTCCAAGGCTCTCTGCAGAGCCACCACCGTGGTCCCTGCTCAGCCCTCACATCCTCCCCTGTGCTCTGTGAGATCCCCCTCAGTCCTGTTTGCCCTCCAGGACCTCCTTCTGTGCCCACCCCAGCCCCAGCGATCGCTCCCTGCACGCTCCGCTCGCTCCTCGGCATTGTTCCCCAGCGGATATTTATTTGAAGGGTTTCATTAAATTATCGCACAACATCACTTGGTACACAACTACAAATTAATTTAGTCAGTTTGCATTTGGCTGACCTAATATTCATTATATTCCAGTCAAGTGGATGTGTTTGCTATTTGATGGGTTGTTCCACGATAAGATACGTGGTCCAAAGTACCGTACTTAGAACTAGAGGTAATATTTACAGACACTCCATGCAAATACTGCAATTACCTGATTAATTATAGCCCTTCTGTTTGGTTCTGCAGATCACACTCTTATCCCTCCCTTTCCCATTTCCATATTTGTCTAGAATATATGGGAATAGCCTTTAGATCTATACAAAGCAAAACTGGATGTTTTTTAAACACTCTGTGGTCACTCTGAGCCCTCCTCTCCCCAGTGCTGTGCCTGCCTGCAGTGGTTTGTTGTGGCTGGGATGCATGGAGCATTACCAGTGCTGCATTTTAATAACAATCTCAGTCCAGGAGATTGGAAATTGGAATCTAAACATAGCCCTGAAGAAGGACGAAAAAGGAAGTCAAGAGGGACTTGGAAATAGTGTTAAATGTGCAGGAGTGCTGTAACTGCAGTTCCCCTTAACTGCAGGAATAAGCACACTCAGATCAGGCTCTGGAGATGGACAGACAAACAGATGGACAAAGAAATCTTACTGTTATACAGCCCTTTTCATCCTGGGATCAAAAACACTTCAAAAACTCAGTCTAACTGAGCAAAATGCAGCTGCTGCAGTCGCCTGTCCCTGCAGCACTAGCACAGGTTATCAGCTGGTGCCTCTGCCCATGGTTTATTATTTTTAAAATTTATGGTTAATCAGAGAGAAAGATTCAGGCATCAACATTTGGCTTCATTCTTGTCTGACACTGTGTTTTGCCCTTACAATGTCAATGAAGTAATTCCTGCTGGAGTGGAGTCACTCCTCCCGTTCAGGAGGGCCTGGAGATGGGTGTGTTTTGCAGCCCAAGCGAAGGCAGAGGTGTTTCCTCTGGCTCGGGGGGGAGGATGGCTCCACCCCACACCCCACTGATGTTCTTCATGGGACAGCCTAGGCTGAGGTGACCCCCTCCACCCAGTGGAGGAACCCAAAGCAGAGCAGTGGGATGGAGCTCTGCCCCCAGCAGCTGTGGTGGCTCTTGGCACATCAGCATTCCAGATAAAGCCCCATCCATTCTCCTCAGAGCAGGGTGTGACACTGGGGTTGGGCAGAGGGGAACTGTGCCCCTGGTTTGGCCACGTTTCCAAATCCCTTTCCCACCTGGGAGAGCCACAGCACCTCTGAGCACTTACCAAAAAAGGTGAAGGGAAGGGCTGGAGGACTGGAAAGTGCTCCCAGCCTGATGGCATTGGCACAGGAGTGGGATTGGCTTAGGAGACATCCACATTGGAAAAAGGAAGCAATTGAAAGGAGCACTTGAGCTCAAACTGGCCCCAACACCCAGCTCAACATTTTCTTACCTTTGTAGGATCACCTCATCCTCCCTCTGCCACTTCATCCTCCCCTTGCCCAGCTGGGACTGGGCACCTTCAGCCTCTGCTCTTTCTCATCTGCCTGCAGGTACAACTTTTTTCCCATTACCTCTTCCCCTGATCCCTGCCCAGTGCCAGGCTTCCTGCCCCCTGCCAGGAGGTTTCCTGGGGGCTTCCTTTTGTGCTTAAGCACCTTGCAGTCAGGGACCCTACAGCAATGCAGTCTCATTATCTGCCTGCCAAACCCATCAATGAGAGGATCTCCAAGGTGAAATAAAACCATGCATTACAAATGAAATGCTCTGCTGCTCTCCTTTGCCTCCTGCCATCACCGGAGATCTTTGTGGTTAGTCTGCAAGACAGCTCTTCCCTGCTAATTAACATTTAAAAGTCTTCCTCTCTCGCCCTGCCACCGTGACACAGGGGCTGCTATAGCCCAGGTTGTTCCTTGAAATAATTCATCACTTGGGAAACATCAGAGGCTCATTGTAATCCCACAGACCTGGCCTAAAACCAGATCTGTCCTCCTGCATTCCATACAGTAGTCTCTGCAAGGACTGGCTGGGGATGTCAAGCAGATTTAATTCTCAGAAAACACCTTTCCAAACTGTGTGTTTCTGATTTTACAAGCAGGATTTTGTTTTTCATGTCAGTAAATAGTCTGAGCAATGAAAACACTCTGTGTGACCTGTGAAAAATCACTGAATAAGTGCATGTTTCCACCTCTCCGTTTCAATTCCACCTGGTTTTATAGCTGGGGAGAGAAATTGCCCTTTACTTTGCAAATTTGCAGTGCTTAGTACAAGGGTCTAATTCCTCAAAGCTTTTCTCTGGTCCTAAAAACCACATCAAATACAATTTACCTACATCTTCAGCTCCCACAGAGGAGCAGAGGAACTTGGGGGGCAAAGGGACTTGCTGAGTCCCCATTTCCATGGGGCTGTGCTGCTGCTGTCAGATTGTGGTGTGCACTGCAAAAGGGCCCTCAAGCCACCTGGGCATCAACATCAGAGGGATGGTGCTCACCCTGTCCCCATCCTGGCCACCAACCTGCAGAATCAGGGAAAACTCAATTTCTCAGCTCACTTCCCATATCCTCAGGGCCTCAAACCACTCTGGCAGATTCTCCCATTCTCTGTTCATGGACTCTTGCAGCAGCAATGAACTCTGGAGGTCTTAACAGTTCTGGTCCTGCCTCCTTTTCCTTCCAGTGATATTCTCACTGCCAGATGGAGAACAGATTGGTTTTCAGTGTAACCCAGCCATTACCCACCAACTGCTCCTGCCACAGAGCTGGTTGTGCTCAGGCTTTATGCAAACACCTCTGAGGCTTTTAGCAGCAGACACCAGGGATTTTGTAGTCGGACCTGTGCTTCATTTAGTCAGGGGAGAAAACAACAAAGTGGATCTCCACAGCTCTGGCTCAGCCTTGGAAGGTGGAGAAAAAGTATTAAATCAATGACTGTCAATGTCCCTGGTCTAAAGCAGCAGTTCCCAAGCTCACTTTGCTCAGGGACTATTGACATGACAGCAGGAGTGCTCTGGGTTTGCTCCAGTTCCTGCAGCTCCGTTGATTTGCCATGGGATGTGACATGGGGATCTGCAGGCAAGGCCACTCACAGCTCTGACAGAGAGTGTCTGTGCCACAGCGTGTGCCAAGGGTGGGCCACTGTCACCTCAGGAACAGGCAAGGAAGCCTCCCTTGGTTTTATGTTCTTCAGCCTGGTTTTGGTCTTGTTGTGCTGCCCGACAGCAAGAGCCCTTGAAGACTATTGGAAATAATCTCATAAATAGAGCAGTACCCTCTGGGAACATCTGCCTGGCTCCCCTCAGGCACAGCAAGTCCCATGGCTGTTTTATGGGATGTGTTGCTTGAACGAACAACCCCCTCTAAGAAGGATCTTGCATCTACATGTGCTGTACAGGAGCCAAAATCTGGACTGTCCCACCAGGAGCTGCCTCTCGCTCTCCTTAGTGCACAGGAGAGTCAAGTTTAATCCAAACCAGCTGCACCTGTAAAGATCCTGCTCATGATATAAGATGTGAAGGGCCAAGTCTTGATGATTACTTGGAAATGTGAGCCTTGGAGAAAGAGTCACAGTTTTGGGAGCGGATGATGACAGAATGGTAAATTACATAATGTCCCATAAACGGAGCCCGTTCGTAGCCCAATTACCCGTCCCAGCAGCCCCATGCAGTTGATTGCAGGATTATATAAAGGGCTTTTCATTAGTCAGAGAGTCACAAAGGGAGCTCTTTCCACGTCCTCCCTAGGATTACTTAACCATCACTCTGGACAAGACCAGCAGAGCATTATTGGGATGTGTCAGGACAATATCCACCAACCTTTCCTCAAGCACGTCCGCTCCACTCAGGCATCATCCCGCAGAGGGTACAGGGACATGATGTTGTGCTTTGAGACAGGGTTGCCCACACACTGTGTCCTGGGGTGGAGGGAGGTCTGCTGTGCCTCTGCCAGGGCAAGACATCTCCAGCTTGGAGCACCTGGAGCACTGGTGTGGGCTGAACGAGGGCAGCGAAACCCACCCAGCACCCAAAAAAGAGCCCCCCGAGCATTGGCGAGCTGGTGGAGCTCCTCTGCTCTCACAGCCAAACAAATGGAGTGGCAGCACTTTGCAGATATCCCTCCCTTGTTCCTGCAACCCAGGGATTGACAGGCTTTTCCAATTTCCCCTGACCTGGTGTACATAATAAAGATGCAGAGCACTTGTGACAGCGGCGCTGGGATCGCGGTGCTGCCGCCACACTGGAGGATGTGGCCAGGGAAGCAGGTCCTGATCACGTCCTTATCACTGCCTGCTGATGTGACCTTAGAGAAGTTGCCTAATATAGCTCGTCCGCATTTCCCTCTCCCCGTGGCAGAGATAATAACAGTTCCTGGGTGTTGCAGAACTCATTCATTCCCATTTGTTTCTGGTATCTCAGATTATCAAAGAGCAGTCAGGAGGAAGACTGGCAAAGAACAAGCTCTTATTCACTTGTCAGTTAGAAACAGTAACCTATTTTAGACTAAAAAAGGTGGAAAAAAATAATCCTGATAGAGGTTGTTCCTTGGCTTTCCCTGCTGCTCAATTTAAAATCTCCCCCAGCCTCCACCCTGCCATGGCTGGGGTGAAATGTTGACCATTTCACAGAGCACCAAATCGGTGTCTTCCCTCCCCTGGCAGGAATGACAATGCAAACAAAAATAGATAATGCATTTAAAAAATCTCCAGTGGATCGTCATGGCGATAAATAATTGTAGCATGTTGCCATAGTAACTCTGGCTGTAATAAAGAGAGGCCTATCTGCAGCTTAGCTAAATTTAGTTGTTCCAAACTATTAAAAATATTTTCAAATACTCTGGTAACTCTTTTTAACATTTTCTGGGGTTGGAAGCAAGACTTAATCTTCATTCATGCCTTTGTGTTGTCTCCATATTCCAATACACTTCATCACTGAAATAATCAATGCCATCCAATTAAAAAGTTGTTAAACTGAGGAAATTGCTGAGGATCTTTCTGTTTCCCAGCTCTTCAAGCCTTTTCACCTGGAAGTGTAAAATCTGTCTATTGAAGATTCCCATTCTGCCATGCCTGGTGGGAGCCCAGGATCTGGCCCCAGCTCATACTGGTGGGCACTGGGAGATGGGAGGGGAAAGAGCTTGTGTATGGGTTTTTTTGGGGGTGAATGGATTTGGGGGCCTGAGCCCTCAGCTAACACAGAGGAGTGTGGGGGTGCTGTGCAGAACAGAAGAGATCTCTCCAGTCCCAAACTGGGTTGGGTGTAACTTTCCCAGTTACCTGTCTTGTTTAAAACAAAGCCACATCTAATGACATTTAAACACTGCTCAAAAGTCCCACATCACTCCCTGCCTCCCCCAGCTCACTGCCTGTTTGGACTGGCAGCTACATCCTGTCTGGAAACCTTTCCTGTACCAAATGGGCTTTATTTTCCCAGGAGGAAGCCTTAACACCTCGAATTCCTGATTTTTTTCAGGCTTTGACATAAGTTGGTCTCTTCCATATACATCTCTCTGGAAGGAGGAATGGCAACACACTGCAGGGGGTATGAAATTTATTCATTTTCTTGGTGGTGCTACCTTTGGGCTGAAAAATCCCGAGTTTCCCCTCAGCCCCGTTGTTCTGCTCCTCCTCAGCAGAAAGGAGCTTCACACTTGTCCCCAGGGACGGGGTTTCCAGGTTGCCAGCTCTCAAAGGCACTTTCTGCCTGTCTGATTCTGCCTCCTTGGCTTCACATTTCTGAGCTTATCTGGCTCCACGACAGCAAAACTTCCGGAACCGGAGCCTTCAGCGCGAGCTCAATAACCGGAGCTGTGGTTTCCCAAAAAACCCCCTGGGACCCAGAGCCATGGCTGGGGGGATGTGGCCTCCTCCCCACCTCCCCCCAGGACCCTCTGCTGCTGCTTTCTGCAGGGTCAGGTTGCTGGAGTTGTCTGAGATGTCTCCATTCCTCAGTGAAAAGGTGGTTTCCAGCTGCACTGATGTGGGTTTTTCCTGCAGAGGGTGAATTTAAGCCTCGTGTCTGAGATGGCTGCAGAGCAGCAAGGGAGTCTGTGCCATGGCCTGGGCTCTGTCCTGCAAGTCCTGGCAGCAGCAGATCTCCCTTGGTTTGGTGGGACCTTGGGTTGCCCAGGACACCTCTCTGTCCACCCCAGGAAGGTCAAAGTCAGCCCTTGCTGTCTTGCCTGAATTTTCTAAGCCACAGAGGAAGAGAATCCCAGAATGGTTTGGGTTAGAAGGGACCTCAAAGCTCATCTCTAATCCCCTGTCACGGTCAGGGACACCTTCCCCTAGACCAGGGTGTTTAGAGCCTCATCCAGCCTGGCCTTGAAACATGTTAATGACCCTCTTCCACAAGCAAAGCCATGTTTCTAAAAGGCACTTTGCAGTGCTCTGGTATCGAGTTCTGCTCTGAAAAGAAACAAAAGCAAGTCATTCCATTGTTTTCTACTGACAAGAGACTGCAGCCTATGGCTCAAAAACAACACAGCATAAAAACAGGATGAGCAGCTCCGTAGGCAGAAATACTTAAATTCCAAATAACCACATGATTTAGGAAAAAAAGAATCTATGCATGGCTGCTTGCTCCGATGCAAAACCAGGGGAAAGCATTTGGAGTGCTCTTAACACATCAGTGCCTGTAATTATGGAAGTTTTCTTCCCTGAGTGCCCTAAAAATCCACTGAAGTCAAGGAGAGGGCAGGAAATGCAGCCGGCAGCTGAAGGCAGAGAGAAGAGCAGGTGATCACAGCCCCAGAGCTTTGCTCAACCTTTATCTTGGACTTTTGGTAGGACCTTGGGGAAAATCACCTGCCAGTGCACTGCTGCTGCTGCTGCCAAGCTGCAGAAGGAGACTGAGGCATTTCCCCCTCACCCTGAGGGTCCCGGGAGGGTCAGGGCAGGAGGGCTGGGCTGGGCTTTGTTCATCACCCAGCCCAGGCTCGGTAAGGGACAATTAATGACAACTCCTGGTCCTGCTTGCCCTGGGCTGTGCAGCAGCATCCCCTTCCCCATCAGGACCCTGCTGACCTCCTGCTCCAAGCAGCCACGAGATAGTAGATAACATTTAACACACTGGGATGTGTCTGAGCACTTGTTTGAAATGACAAATGGCCAAATTTGCTGCTGCACCAGGCAGTCCTGGGGTTGGAGCCTTCACCCCTCAGCAGGAGCTGCTCATTCCCATGTGCCCACAGCCCTGGGGAAGCTCCCTGGCAGTGCAGGCTCATCCCTCCCAACCTTTGTGCTCTTGGGATTCCCCTGCCTGGGATGTTCCCAAGAGTCCTTTTTCACAGCCAGGTGATCGAAGAAAGAGTCAGAGCTGCTTGGCTTTGGTTCTCAAGGTTGTTTATTTTCTCTTATCTATAACATGTTCTCCCTGCCCAGCCCAGATGCTCTCAGCAGCTCAGCTCAAGGCACACTGCCCACCCTCAGGGCTGTGTTGTCTTTTTATACTATAAACTACACAGACATTATTTACAGTTAATTCCCAATACCTATCACCTATGTTAGACAGTCAGTTTCTACTCTAAACCAATCCCAAAGTGCCACCATCACCAAGAAGATGGAGGCCATGAAGAAGAAGGAAGAAGGACAGTGCACGCCCAGATTCCTCCATCTTGACCCCCCTGGACACTTCTTGACCCCCCTGTACCCTTATCATATAAATCTTAACATTCTATTTCTCTACTCAGTGATAAGCTACTCATTTTATTCTACTTTCCCTGGTTTGTAACTC
>WBNO01019840.1:206626-223525 GCA_013400575.1 Peucedramus taeniatus | reverse complement strand
ACACACAGACACACGGACACACGGACACACGGACACACAGACACACGGACACACGGACACACGGACACACAGACACACAGACACACGGACACACGGACACACACACACACAGACACACGGACACACGGACACACGGACACACAGACACACGGACACGCAGACACACACACAGAATGATTCCCGTGCCTCCGCGGCTCCCATCGGATGTGGGTGGTCCCGGCGGAGGGAATGAGAGCGGTGGGATCCGCGGGACACCGCGCTGGGATCCTTCTGCAGGCGGCGGAGCCCTGAGCATCCCGGCTCCGGCTCCTTCTGATCAAATTGATTTCTCCCAAAGTAAACATCCCCAAAATCACAAAAGAGAGGTGTTTTGAGGTGTTTTTTTGGTAGCTTTATTTTTATTTTTTTTCCTCCTCCACACCAACAAAAAAGACGGAAAGAATAAAGCGTGGCGAAACCCCCCCGGTGCCTCCCCACGACACAGATTTACATCTCTGAGTCAGATCTCTGCGGCTCCCTGCATATGGGCCGCATGAGATGCAGTTCCTGGCTAGTGACTCACTCAGCACCGATGGGAAGGAGCCGTTTCACACGGAGCAAGGGAACATCCCCGATTTTGCCACCGGGGCTCGGCGGGATGGGGGACACGGCCCGAGCCGGTCCAGCCCGAGCCGGTTCTCCCGGGAGGAACCAGGAGCGGCTCCCCCGCATCCTCTCCCGTTTCTAGAAGAGTTTCTCAAAATCACCTTTCTGCCTGATTTTTGATGTGGTCAAAACTGATGTCTAAGGTTACAAAAATTGAAAGAGATAAGAAGAATGGGTTTATCTCTTTCTTTGCAGGTTGTTTACTTGGTTCATTCGATATCACTTTGCGGAGAGGGTGTTTGGTTTCAGTGTTTCCACTGTGCGGTCACTCGGGGAGTTTCCTTTTGTTCTTCGTCTGGGTTTTTTTTTTTTTATAGTGATGTAAAGAGAGTAAGAGGGAAAAGCCTTTCAAACCTGGTGGTTAAAGCCACAAAAACCGGCAGGTGGACTCGCACATGTCAAGTCACAGAAACCAAATCCAATCAGCTACTCATTAATAAAAGAAGAATTTATGGTGGAATTGATTAAATTTCCAGTGGACATTATGCTAGATGAGCTCATGGTCAGATCTGTGGTGTCAGGTTTGCATGACATTTAGACTGCATTTTTTTTTGGTGTGTGTGGGGGGGTATAGTTTTGAAATTTTTGAGTCACTTTAAATACATGCAATTCAGCTGTCCTTAGAAAAATAACCATGGTAGGGAAAATTGCTGAAATCACATCATCTAGAATTTTTTACAAAGCTGGTTATCAGAAACCCCACAGAAACTTGTCTCCTGATTTTTGTGGGCTGTGCTGGTTCCCTGCACTTTTCCCCTTTGTACACTGAAAAATTCCAAATTCAGAACCTGGAAATAATCCTCTGTAACTGAGCAAACAGACTGAAAAAAAGGAATCCCAGAATTAATTCACATAGCTATCTTTAACTTCTCTTCTTTTTATTTAAAAGAGTAATATGAGATCCAAAGCCATTTAATTAATTGGAAATTGTTACACTTAAGCATGTACAAAGGAGGGATCAAAAGGGATGCTACAGCCATTAAATAATCAAATAGCAATACCATTAAGCAAGTGATTAGAATGTGCAATAAATGGCCAGACTGTGCTAATGAGATCTCCCATATATCCTAAATCAGGTCTGATCCTTTGCACAGGAAAGATCACCTCGTGTGCTGATTCTCTGTTGAGGGATGAGAGCATTTCCTTTCCTTTTCCAGGATCTCCTACATGCACAACATCTTCTATGCAGCCTCAAGTCCCAGCATTTGTATTCTCAGCAGTCCTTTTCCTAGGAAAGGCTTCCAGAATGTTCCTGGAAATTCTGACTGAGGAGAAAATCTGGATCCTTTTTTCCTGAGAGCATTGAGGGATGAAGCAATAGCACCCTCCCTGATGGAATGAATGGTGGGCAGGTGATTCCTGTGTTCAAGTCCCAAGCCAGTGACTGATACTGAAGAAACAGAACATCCTCACTCTCCTGATGGCTCTTCCACAGCCAAATGGAGGAAAATCCACAGGAATAACAGGTGCTGACAATAAGCAGGTGTGATAGATTAGAATAAGGGAACATTAAAAAAAAAAAAAAAAAAAAGATGAAAAGCACAAGATGATTTTGACCATAAGGTCTGTGGAAGAATTCATGGCAGTGTTAAGAAAAGGATGCTTCAAACTGTGCCCAGATGGTCCTGAAACCTCCTCAGACCTGATTCTGTGTGCTTGTACCCCCTGAGCTGCAGCAGCACCTCGGGGTGCCTGGCTCCCATACAGGTAAGGGCACCTGCAGGGCCCAGGACCACGAAAATCAAATTTAGAGAGTGTGGGCAAGGACAGGAGAAGTGGCTTGGCTGAGGTTGCCAAACAGGTCAAAAAGGAGCTTAGCAGCAAACCCCAGGACTTGGAAATCCTCCTCTGGAGATGGCTCCTTGGACCACGCTGCTTTCACGTGAGCAGCTCCACATAAAGAGGATAAATGACAATTTTTTGTAAAAAGAACCTGGAATCCATGATAATGCAGGTGCAGCTGTTGGGATATTGGGCAGAACTACATCTTTTCTGCTAACCAGTAAAAAAGCCCTCAGGAAAAGAGATTCAAAAGTAATCCAACTTCTCTTACAAGCAATTTCCTGATCTTGCTTGCTTAGTCTGCCACCCTGGTTCTGGAAAAATTAATCCAGGCTATGCACATTCCTGGGAGTGGATCCCACCAGACAATGTAACACTCTAATTAGTACCAAGGCAACTGTTTACAAGTCTGTTCCAAATGCCTCCCTTGCGTTTGCACCCTCCTACCACACTAGCAATATTTAGTAGAAGTGTCCTAGGTAAAACTCTCCTGGGGCTTATTCACATGTCAGTCAGCTCAGCACAAGCACACTGTGAAAATGGATGAAAACAAAAGAGGATGAGTTTCTGCTTTCCTTGGGAAGCAGCAGATTTGTTGGGAGAAGGTTTTGGATGCATCAGTGAACGTTCTCTAGCAGAGGCTGTCAGAAATAAAACAGGATCTTATTGTGGGAAGGGCTGCCCTGAAGCCTGGATCCACTGCCCAGGCTGTATTCCCAGGGAATATTCACTGGTGGGGTGGAAGGTTTTGCACCCTTGTGCCACCAGTCCCTTCCTACCATGTCTGCTTTAAGGAGGATGGGAAGGCACAGCCACCCTCACTTATGTTTCCTCCATAGCCACCATGCATCAGCTTTTCCTGCTCTTGGAAGTGGGTTCTGCTGAGCTGGGGCTGAAACAAAGCAGAGGATGGGATGTCTGGGCTGCTTGAGGGACACTGGGAATGCTCCTGTCACTGCACATCCCGGCAAGGAGGAGGTGGTGAGGGATGGGAGACAGGAAAATGCTGCTCTGGGAGGCTCAGGGTGTGATGGATGAGGCTGTGCTGTGGCTGCCTGCAATACTCTCCTTTTCATCCACCTCACACCATATGCTCTTGGCAAAATAGCTGCGATAGAAAGGAATCACTTCACTTCCATTGAAATGCAGCTGCGTTAGACTACTCAGCTGTAATCAATGGAAGAAAAATACCCGGTGCCTTTTAAGCTGTAAGGGGAATTTACAGAGGCATAATGAAATTATTCAGTGTGAATTCAGCTGGGCTGCAAGTGTGGGTAAAACCTTCCCCTTCCAAATCAAGAAGCAAAACTTTATCCAGAAGTTACTTTGGTTTTCTGTGATCACCAGAAGGAAAATGACACTGAAAGGTCACGGATATTTCTGAGCTGATATGACTAGGTCTGACTCAGACCAGTGGAAATTACAGGATATTGTCTTGGAGGGCTCTTGTGAGTTAATATAAAGTTTCCTGGAATGATTTACAAATCTGAATTGCACAAAGGGATACAATGAAGGGAAATGGGGAAACTCAGGTTACACAAAGCGTTGCAGAACATTTGTGAAAGTCATTTTCTAACAGTCAGGAATAAAGAGTGGATGTCTACGAGTTTCTGGCATTTTGTACACTGCTAAGTACTTATTTACCTCAATATGTAACATTTCATTACTAAAATAAGTAGTTTCACCTCTCAAGTTTGCTTTGTTTTGTTTTGTTTTTTTTTTAAGGAGATTTCTTGAGTGTGTTTCCTACTGAACCAGCTTGTGCTTCATAGTCAGGCTGGTGCATTCTTTCAGAGAAGAGGCTTGGATTAGAACTGCAGGCTCGCCTTGAAAATCAGTTGACCTTCAAACACTTGTTTGGGTAAGGCATGGAATAGCTGAGGAGGCAATGGAGGGCTGGGAGAAAAGCCTGGTTGGTAGAATCTTCAAGGGACAACCGAGTAATGATCCTAACATCTGGCTTGCCACTCTAATGCAAACAGCATGACAATAAAACCTGCCATGAGGTTTTTACAATGGAATATCCAGGAAGATCATCAGACAGGTGACTTCAATGGACCTCTGATGGGTTATGCCAGCTCTGATGGGTTATCCCTGCTCTCCCTTGCAGCACAGGGAGGGGTTTGTGCAGGTGTGGAGGGTGGGCAGCAATCCCAGCCAGAGGCACCAGCAGTGGGAAATGAGTTTACATCTGTGAAAGGATTGTGGCAGGGGGTGCTTCTCTCCAGCACCAAAATGTGAGGAGTACAGAGGACATCTAAAGAGACAATTCTTGGTTCAGGGTGAATGTGAATGGCAGCTGAGAGCCCAGAGGTTGGCAGTGATGGGGTAGGATGCCGTGGTGGGGCAGGGCTGGCAGGTAACATAAAGCTGCACTTTCCCCCAACATGTCTACAAGTATTTTGCTTTCCTTCCCACGTGAGGCCCCTGAGCTCAGCTCAGGGTCTGGCCCCTGAAAAGTGCTGTCAGGCTGCTACCAGTGAGGTTTCACTGGGAGGAACTGGGCTCGTGGAGTTTCCTGTGGCTGAAACGGCCTCAAAGGCTCCTGCTACCTCCTGTGGATTTGGGAAGGTGTATCCCAGCTGTTCCCTCAATCTCTACAGAAGACTTGTGTGTGTTTTCTCCTCCTTTTCTAATCACTCAAATTCAAATAACAGTCAGATAATAGCTGTAAAATATTAACCTGTTATACAACACATTGTGTGGCAGACAGTCCTGGTATGAAGGGAATTTCTTCAGTGTTACACACTGGTGAGAAATGCCAGGCTTACAATTAGGAAGGAAAAAAGGCTGAAAGAATGGAGTAACACAGCTGGATATTCCCCTTCTTATTTAGAGGTAGGCAGCTAACATTGGACTATTCAGGATTCTGGCATTACTATAGAAAAGCCCTAATTAATATGCATAAAAGTTTTTTCATGGGTTTGTGGTGACAAATTTATATAAGTTTATCTAGAAGATTTCTAAAACTAATAGCATTTGTCGTATGAATATTATACAATTAATGTCTAGCTGAAATACCAGCAGTCTACTATTAATTTTAACATAAGAATGGAAACGTTAACATTATCTGAATTCCAATTAGTGTGGGAAGGAGCAAAATACCACTAATGAGGAAAAAACCTGGTCTCTCCTATTCCCTTCTGTCCTGTGCTCACTGCTCAGGTGCTGGGACATGTCTGCTGCTGGGGAGTTGTTTCAAGGCACTGGGAACTCAAAATGAAAAAGATTTTCTGAGGAAGATGCTCTCAATTTGAAAATGTGATGACATTTGGTGTATCACAGACTTAATTTGTGTTAGCCCTGCATATGTGACAGTTTATTACCAGCACCCAAATTTTCCAAAGTGGCAGTGCATTGTACAAACACTGTTCCTGTCATTTTCCACTGCTGTTCACACACCTCTTACTGATGGCAAATAAGGGATGCATTGCAGTCACAGTGCTGCTTCTTGCTCAGTCATCCTTCCAAAAAAAAAAAAAATCTGGGAAAAAGAGTAATTTAACCCCTACTTTTCCTAAGTGCAGGAGCATCCCGTAAAACCACACAGGCAATGCAAGCTGAGCTTGATCCTACCCACCAACAGTGACCTCAGAAACCTTCCCCAGCTGAGTTTTGGGGGATTGTTTGGTTTTGGGTGTTTCTAGATTGGTTTAGGGTTTTGGTTTTTCTTTTTTTTTTGGTGAGTCCTTCCACAGGAATGGAAGTCAGGAAAATATTTCAGGCACACCAGCCTGTGATCAGCTGCTAAGGCTTGTGTAGTGCCAGGAGGCTGCTCTAGGCATGATGCTCCTGTGACTCCTGTAGAGAGGCAGAGGAAAGTAAAGCCCAAAGGCAAGGCAGTTTTTAACCTTAATTTTCAGCTATTTTCAGAGAGCAGATGGGAAGATGGAGACAAGTTCTGCTCTCTGGACCCTCACAAGAATCTGGAGGCTGCAGAAGTGCCAAATGCCAGAGCTGAGAAGAGCATCATCCATGTTAACTTGAGTGGGGATAGGGTTGTAATATAGCTCAAATCTTGATTATTCCCTTGCAGGAACAAGGACAGGCTGATTTTGAGGAGTGGTCTCATTGGGGCAGATGGAAAATAAGCTCTCAAAATGTTGATTTGATCTGGGGTGTTGGGTACACGCTGTGGGATGTGCCACTATGGAGGTGGCCTTGAGTCCTGACTTGGGGTTAAAGTGTGGAGGAGAGCTTGTTCTTAGAGAAAGAAACCTGGATGGTTGCCATGAGCAAAGAAAACTTATTCTCCCTTTGAAAATGTCTCTGCTACTGCAATGTAGGTCATCCCTAGCAGCAAATAAGCCAAATTCCCATCTTTGGCTACACCTGCACCACTGCAGAAAGCTCCCCCTCAGCCTCCCTGACAGCAGTGCAAACCAAGCAGCACTGCCCAGCTCCCACTGGAGAGGATGACACTGATCCTGGGGACTGGGAGTGCTGGAAATCAGCCCCTGCTGTGCCAGAATTCAGGAGCAGCAGCACTGCTCATTAGCTGATATTAATAGTGTGATCTGAGGAGGCCACTGCTGCATTTGGGCTCTGAAGTTATACAGCACCATAAGCTGCTAAACACATAAAAACACATAAAAACCTCATATTACCCTCTAAGACCTTGATTATCTTCAGTTTACTGTGCCTGCTCCACAGTGCTGGGCTTTACAAGGGACAAAATTACAGCACATGGGTTAAAACTCCTGTATCATCTTTACAGCCAGAGTGGCTCGTGCTGTGCTCCGTGGGGACATGTGGAGAAACCAGGAGGTTTCAGTGTTTAAATGCCAGGATTAATACCTGGGCTCCAGGAGGAAAAAAGAGACTATGTAGACCTCTTCTTGTTCTTCAGGAGCAATGACATCCCCCCACCCCCAAAAGCTGATATTCTTCAAAGCCTTTTCCTGAGGTGTTTCAGACTTGGTAAAATCAGAAGATGATTTTCACAGGAATTTATGAAATAATTTTCTCCCCATTTCAGGCTCTGCACAAATATTTCTAGTGAGGAGAATCTTTGGTTTGAACTGATGCAGGATGGTGTTTAGGACCATGAGCAGAAAGTTTGAAAGGCTCCTTTACAGACCACATCTTCTAGCATTGCCTGTTCAATCTTCTAACTCAGAAATCTCACAATTTTTTCCCCTGGGCATTTTGTTCATGGTTCCTCTGGGATTGCTGAAGAAGTTGATATTTCTTTAACATATTTTATGAGTTATATGGTGTATTTGAGGTACATGATGCACCAAATGGCACTGCTGAATGACAGTCCTGCCCTCTGGCTCCTTGGAGGAAGGTGCTTTGTAGAAATCCTTTCTCCTGCTCTCCAAACATTTGCCTTGATTTCCCCTCAACACACTGGACAGGGGTGCAACTTCTACACATTTGTTCATGGCCCTTGAGACTGCAGAGCTGATGTTACACCAGAAATCTGCTCTGAGTGGTCTATCTATAAATGACAATAATCTGGATTAAAAGCAATTTAGAAGATCTCACAATTATGGTGTGGTTTTGTTTGATTTGGGAGCAATAGCTGTGAGTATTTGGAGTGAAGGAAAAGCCACCACCTAGAAAGAAAAATAAGGGAGAAAACACCTTGAATCTCCCTAACACCCCTGCCATGCATCTCTCTCTGATGGAACTGCCCTGCTGCCTCCTCAGGAAAATTCCTGCAGTTTTGCTTGTTGGAAAGTGAAAATAACATTTCATAAATGTCCATGGGCAGATTTCTGCCAGCTAGAAGCCTACGAGAGGATTTTTCAAAGGCATGTTTGACAGTGAGTGTGGTGGGACTAAATGATGGGAGGAACATTTTGACAACTCCACTCGAGCAGGTGAGGACGTGGCCTCGTCTCAGTTATTTCTATCTGGATTGAGAGGGTGGAGAAAGTAGCCAGGCATCCTCCTATCTCACTCAGCAGTTTATCTCGAATTTACATAAACTAATCTATGCCAAACTCCTGTGAGAACAGCCCTGCCTGATAAGAACCTGCCCCTGTGATGATGGACATCCCCCTGAAAAATCTGCTCTCGCCAGATTTCGCTGACGAATTGGAATCTCATGCCTTAACCCACACATCATTTTGCCTGGAGATTATAATGCTATTTTAATTTTTCTACACTTGCTGTTGCAAATACTACAAAATGCAAATCCTCTGGTATGAAGATACAGTTATGTAAGACCTCATTCAAAGGGTCTTATTTAAGAATGTACTTAAGCATATGTTCAGTTTCAGCGACACATCCCAAAATGTGAGGGTCTTAAAAATGCACCTGAGAGTTTTCCCTCCCCTCTCAGGGATTTAAATAAAATGTTATCTGGTGCTATTTTCTCTGTAGGATGACTTAGCAGAAAGAACATTTCTTCAGACAAAATCCTGTTCCTTTTCAGGAGAGATTCTTTCTGAAGTTATTTGCATTAGAAGGTTTTTACAGTGATGTTTTAAAAATCGTTGCATAAGAAATACTGTGGCATGAAGAAAAAAAAAAGACAAAATGAATTCTGCCTTTTA
The DNA here is from genome assembly GCA_013400575.1 of Peucedramus taeniatus. Classification (NCBI taxonomy): domain Eukaryota; kingdom Metazoa; phylum Chordata; class Aves; order Passeriformes; family Fringillidae; genus Peucedramus; species Peucedramus taeniatus. Next base: position 214,592 of record WBNO01019840.1, on the reverse strand, counting down.
AGCCTCAATTAAAAAAGAAAAGGGATATCTTGGACAGACCATCTTTAGACAAGGGGAAATGGGAGTTCAAGAGAACGTGTCAGATGTTCACACTGGGGCACAATGGCAAAAGCAGCTCTGCAAGACTGGCAGGTATTTTTTTTCTCCACAGTCTGTTGAAAAGACAGACTGATTCCTTTCCTAGGGACAGCAGAGAAGTGTATTAAGCTTTGGTTCATTCCCAGCATTCAGTGAAGAGAGTTTTTGGGAAAGGTGCCAGATACTATGGACCAAGTTCAGCTCCAGCCTAAGCAGACAGAATTCCCACTGAAATCAATGGGAGTTGCACCTGCTGACTTGGGAGTTGAATATGGCCCAATATGTGGATACTATAAAGGTTCTGTTTCCAAAGTTTCTTCTGGCTTGTTTTGTGGGAATGCAGACCTGGCGCCAGGAACGTCAGAAGACCAATAAATTCACTATGGGAACTTCCAGACAAATGACAACTCTCCCCCACAAAACAAATCCAGAAGCTCACACGATGCTGAAGGACAAATTGTCAGTGTTCCCCCAGTTCATTTGCATGAATACCAGTTCCAGAAATGCTGTGAGAGAAGAAAATGGGGAGTGTGTGGCTGGGAGAGATACGAGGGGAAATGCTTTGATTGGTTCATCGAAATTATTTGGATAAATATTTAAATTATCCCAAATGTTTGTTAACTTGCAGGAAAAGTGGTCCCAAGTCACTAAGGAGGATATATTATATTTATACAAACTATTTGATGGCTGGTCTCAAGAGCTGCTATTCTACATCTTCCCAATTTGGATGGAATTTAAGCTGTGACTGTCTCCAGGGGCAGAATAAAAGTCCAGACAGGCTAGAGGAGTCCATCCAGAAAAAAAAGCAGTAGCTTGAATGTATCCACGTGGCACTGAATACAGAGGAGTTAACAAAGGCATTATGTAAAGGAGCCAGTTTGTCTCTGTTGGGGTTATAATTGGCTGGTAACTGGGATTTAAACAACTGAGATTCAAAGTCCATTTTTTGAGTAATTGCTGTATAATGGCACCAGTCTCCTCGGAAAGCACACGTGTTCTTGGCAAGTGGTTTGGAGGTGGTGGAAGCACAGGAAGATAAAGTTAAGGGCACAACACAAGAAATAATCTTGGACCCCCTGCATTACAAAACTAGTCAGTTTTAATTATTTCAAAATTCTAAATAAAACCAGCATTAGATCCACAGCCTGTATTCTGATTTAACCTAAAGTTTTAAAGTATTTAAAATTTGTATTTCTAGTTCATTTCCTTGATAACACAAACCATGAAGCTTATTTATTTAAATGCAGTAGTTTTCTAAACAAGGTGTGAAGGAGACACTTCATTTCATGGGCATTGTGCTCACTCTGAACACTCACACATGGAAAAAGGGCAAGGACAGAGGAAGGGATTAAAGGCAGTGAGTGCCTGGGTGCTGATCTGATGGAAACCCATCTTTCAAAGGAATATTGTAACTTCTTGTGTTTGGCATGTCCTGGGAAAAAAACTGTTTTAAGATTTCTTTTCCAAGCTGCTGATGATTAACGACTTTCTTTCCACGTCCTCCATCTCTAGCCCAATATTCCTTTTTCTGCCATGAAACCCATCTGAGTCATCCCTTTTAAAATCTGTGGTGGTCACACAGAGCCCTCACACACACACACAGAGCAAATTAGGGGAAAATTGATGTCAAGACCTATCGAGTATGAAGGGCCTTTTAAAACCAGCCTTCAGAATGTGCTAATATTTACACATTCCCAAACCACCTGGAAATATGTTCCAACAGCTTTAAAGCATTTGCAATATGATTTAGATGTATATGCAGCCATTCAGGGTTGCACATTAATCTACCCTAAAATCCAATTTGATCCAATCCATAATTTGATGTCTTTGAGAAAATACCTGCCCAGGCCTGGATTTTATAGGAAATTAAAAATCTTATTTCAGCCAAGAAGGAGTCAGAGTTTTTTCCTTGAACAATTTTCATAAACTTTTTTTTTTTTTGCTTTTTATGCTGGAGATACAATTTATTAGTCTTAAGGCTGTGCTTTTCCATAATCTTTTTGAATAAACATTTTGTTTCTTCTTGTAAATGTGAGATAGTTTGGAGTTCCTTAGGTTTGAAGGAGTTTTGATGATAGCATGTAACTGAAGTGATGGAAATGTAGATAAATAAAAACATGTATTTTTGTATATATTGTGCCTTTATAATGTTTAGGTCCTTTTATTCTGTATAGAATTCTATCAAATATCTGGTATAAATGAATACCTAAGGTCTATAATTCCATTGTTTAATCCTATTTAATCCCCTGTTTACTTTATTTTGGGTTCCATTTATATGTTCTGCCAAACCAGAACAAATAATCTTAACTTTCATATATTCAGCTCCATCTTGAGTCAACTGCAAATGTAGAGACAAACAAGAATTTTATTTTGAAATCTGTCATAAATAAATGATTGTATACCTAAGTTTTTTTTTAAAAACAACCCCCCCCCCAAAAAAAAAAAAAATAGAAGCAGGTTGGGCTCTTTTAATTCTCCTGCAGGTAGCAGGGGTGAACCTAAAGTCACTGGAGTAATTTCTGCACCTGTGTTTCTTTCTTCACAGCAGCAATAATTATTCTCTTCACAAATGAACTGTGACATTTAATTGCCTATAAACACATTATAAGATCTAGTGATGATGTTACTAATCAATTGGAAAATGCAGCAAGTTTCTTCCAGGTATTGATATGAGCACGTCCCTCTCACAGCTGTGGGTCAGCATCACATCATCCCTGGGCCTGGTCCACAGAATCCTGGAATGGTTTGGGTTGGAAGGGGCTTTAAACAGCACCTCTTTCCAACCCCTTTGCCATGGGCTGAGAACCAGGTTGCTTCCATAGGACTCATGCATGTCCATATTTAAGTTTAAGATGCAAAAATCCAAATGCAAATATCACATAATACAGAAGGGACAAACCCTTGTTGCACAGCACCTGGGGTAAAAATCAGATCACTCTCCTTGTTAGCTTGGTGAAATCCTTGCTGGTGATGCTGAAGTTCAAACACATGTTGCTTTGAAAGAGTTAATAATACAAGATTAATAGCTGTTATAAGCACGTTGCAGACATCGGGAGTTTGTGCTATAAAATGTAATAAGCACATCAACAGATGGCCTGGTGGATGCTCATAAGCCACGGTTACAAGCACGCAATTGACCTGTTGGACTCTGCACCAATCTCCACAACTGACTGGCCACGTCCTCCAACACCTCCCAGGCACTCATTAACTCTTTGTAAACTATTTACACACACGCCATTAATATGCATTGTGATCACCTCACCACTGCCTGCAACAGGAGCAGGATTGAGCCCTAATTACTTGCAAGAGTTTATTAATTCAGTCCATTAACAGGAGGCAGGTTCTGACAGTCGGAGTGGGGAACCAAGAGGCGCTGGGAGCAGCTGGACCCCTGCACCTCTGGCTCTCTGTGCTCACCTTCGAGCTGCCTCTCGTCACGAATTTCTCACAGCCAGAAGCACGAGAGGGGACACAGGCACAGGGTCTGGTAGGGAAGGGGTTTGGCTGCTGCTGTGCCTTGCCACAAAGGCTCAGCGTGGTTGCAGAGTGCATCGACAGCCCTTTAAAACCCTGTCAAAAAGGCACAAACATCAGCATAATTTATCGGTGGCTATTTTAGGCAGGTGCACGGGAACTCTAAATATATGGCATTCACCGCTTGCTGCAGTTGCTATGGATATGATATCTCAGGCCTGCAACTAGGGTTATAAATGCTGTTGTGTGCTTATTATTGTTGTTGTTATTAAAACATGAATTTTATAGTTATTCCTACTCAGCTGCTGCCCTTAAATCATCCATGTAACTGCATATCCTTGGTTTGAAGGAGGGATGTGTATGGGAAAGAGGTAATAAACAGTACCCTTCCTTCCTTCCTTCCTTCCTTCTGCTTTTTCTTTGCTCCAGTAGGGAACAATCTTGAGCTCCTGCTTGCAGTAGTTTTAGGGCCAGGAGAAATAGAAATCACTCAGAGCCAAAGAAATGTCCTTCATTTGGGTCTGTCTGATGAGCTCTCTTGTAGTTAAATCTTGTACACATCAAATGTGTCCAATTGTTGGGTTTTTTTTCCCCTTCTTTTTGTCCTGAGAGGTTGCTCTCTTGCAGCTGCAGGACTCTGCAAAGCCCCCTCAATGTTACAGTGAGATGTTCACTTCTACCCTATTCCTGCAGATCTGGGAAAGAGAAAATGGTCAGAAGCCAGAGAGGCTCTACAGACAGAGGAGTTCATAATGTCAACCTGCCCATCCATCTGAGGTGTGCTGTGCTCCTGTCCCCTTGCTGGGAGGAGACTGAGCATCCTCCTGCAGTCGGGAGCCTGTGAAGGTCATTGGTACAGGGTGTGATTCAATACAGAGCAAAAACTGGCAAAAAGTGAAAAATGTGGTAGGAAGGGGCAACCCACATTTTGCCTGGCTTGTTATGAATCCATAAAATGCTCTTTATGAGGGGAGATTTGGAGGGGGGAAATAGTGAATCCCAAGGATTTCTGTTTGTCTTTCAGGTGCACAAAACCCACAGTGTAAAAGATGTATCTCTCACAATTCCTACCTGGAACTCTTACCTACCCCACTTCCCCACAACGGCGACGTTCACCCTGGAGCAGAGGCTGAACAAGGTGAGCTGGCAGCACCTGCAGCTCCTGGAGCAGAGGTAGCTGCAGTGGGGGCTCTCAGCTGGCAAGGGCCATGCCAGGAGCTGCAGAGACCTTCCAAAAAGCAGCCCCTGGAGCAGACACAGGCAGTGCTCCGTGATGGCTGACCTTCATCCCGGGGAGCTGACACGGCTGGAGAAGGCAGGAGAATAAATTTCAGCAGCTCCCTTCTGCCGGTAATACAAAATGTTCAGATGCATAAAGGTTATGACAAGCGAGCGTCTGGTAAAGAGGTCAGGCTGCCCTGAATGTGCTGCAGAAGCCAAAATAAAGTCTAGTCAAGCCTATACGGAGTCCGAGCACCGAGGCAGGGGAAGGAGTGAGGCCTCTTCCTCCCCAGTGGTGGCCCCAGAAAGCAGTGGTGAGGCTGCTGTTAAAACAAAAGTATGGCTGAGTATGAGGATATTTGCCTTGGGCAGATATATGTTCTGAGAGACCGGGGTCAGTGGCTGTTTTAACCACGTTGTTTCGTCCCCACTGCCTACCCTTCTGAGTTTTCCACTTAAGTGGCATTTTAAGCAGGACACAGGTATGCTGGTGGCATTCAGCATCACACTCTAGAGGGTGAAATGTGTGCGTGTAACCAGGTGTTTCTTTCTGTCCATCTGTCTCCAGGACCACAAACCAGCAGTGGACAAAGGGGGAGCACAAGGCCTGGTGCAAACAGAGAGGAGGAATGATTGTAGAACCAACAGGACAGAGAAGAGGAGTCATCATTTTATAATTTCATCATGAAGCGCATTTTAATGAAAATTAACTTTAATTTCTCCAAACTATAATTTTGCACATGATACAGGTAAAATGTGCTTGAGGTTTTCATCATCAAGGATATGACCCTGGTGTGGTCGTACACATTCAAAAATCCTGATTTAAGTATTTCCACTGAAAAGAACAGGAGCCTCCTGGAGAAAGATGCCAACATACAGGAGCCAGATCTGATGAAAAGGGTGCACTAAAGCTGAGCATGTGCAAGTGCATGGCTGGCACTGGGAGCTGCTGAACATGGGAAATCATGAGGAAAGCTGAACATTGTGCACAGCTCTCCTCTTAAGAGGTTAAGAGAACAGAGCTATGGGCACCTGGGCATTCACTGGAAAAGGGATTCCTCCCTCATACCTCCAAAGAATAAAAGGTAAAGACACCCTGGCAGAATCCAGCCAGATAATTACCAATTATGAATTTCACACCAGCATCTCAGGAGGATGGAGAACACTGCAAACGCCTCCCATTCAACAGTTGCTATTATTACCATGTTTTAAAAAAAAATGTAAAAGAATCTGACAGATTCCAGAAACAAATTATGTTATGACACCTATAGGGCTGTGTTCATATGAGACTGGAAGCTCTCTGGGGCACAGCACTTTTTTCTGCTCTCTGCCTGTACGTCACACAGCACAACGGGCTTGTCCATGACTTATCCTATTCGCCAAAGTAATGAAAGAAAGGCTATTTGACAAAAATAAAAGTTCTTTATGACAGCAGAATGATGAAGGATAGACATGCAGTCCCCACTTCAGCTCTGCCTTTACACAACAATACATTAATTGGTAAATAAGACATTACAATTAATGCTGCATCAATACCATGACATGCACAGAAAGGACACTTGTTCTGCTCAGAACCGGCGCTCGTAGCAGCCACAGCTGTACCCAGCAACAGTAAAAATTTATGGGACATGAAGATCTCTCTGGTTCAATTTGAGGACATGAGAGCTTGTGTGTGGTTGATAAAATCTACGGTAGAGACACGCATGGCAGTCCAGGATGGTTTCAGGTGAAAATGCCTCATCTTCCTACAGGGAATCTCGGGAGGGTTGTGCTGCCACCCAAATGCACATAGTTTTGAATTATTGTTGAATTATTGTCAGAGTCCTGCATAGGTGTGCTTGTGAGGCAATCCTGGACCTGTTGTACTCAATGATGATGTTCCCTTCAATTTCTGTGACACAGAATTGAACCTTTCCATCTTTCCTAAGAGGTTCAAGAGCTCATGAGTATCAACTGGACCATTCTCATAAGGCAAACAGTAGAAGAATGGATGGAGAAACTACAAGAAGAAAAACATGGACAGTATGAGGTTGTTTGAAATGATAAGGTAGCATCACTGAAGGATATTGTAATAGAAGATGCTCAAGAAGAATTCAGGTTTAAATGTAAAAACTTAATTTTGACATTTGCATTAATAACGTGACATTTGCAAATTTCTTCATGTACTTTTTAAGAAAACAACCAAGAGCCTACAATATAGCTAATGCTCGCAGATGTCTGCTTTCTTATACTTCAGCATCATTTTGCTATCTCCCCATGCCAAAGTATTGCAACAAATCTGTGATTACTCAGGACACCCATATGCCGCACAGCACGGCTACTACGAGCTCCGGCGAAGCAGCGGGAACACGGCCCACGGCTTCCGATTCCGAAAAGCCCAAACCTCTTCTGCTTCAACTCATCCCATGTCCCCATGGCTGGGGTCCCGGGCGTCCAATGTCATTGAGGGATGCGAGTGAACAGCTGAGAAACGGGGTGACAATGTTGGAGCGTTGGCTGGGGACGGGGAGCGCGCGAGGGGAGGATGGTGAGTGCGGATGGGGACGTGTTCCAGCGTGGTTTGTCCCCTGCACTGGGCCAAGCCGTGGCATCCCTGTCCCTCGCTCCTGACCCGCATCCCTGGGAGCAGCGCCCCGCGGTCGGCGCTTGGCCCTGTTGTCAGTATGAAACTGAGGAGTGGCTTCCATTAAATGCCATAAATAGATAAACATGCAATGTAAAAATTGCAGCTATGGATTTCTCCTTTCTCCTAACCCCATCCCTGCGTTTTTTATATGTTTTATTTAATTTTATTTAGTCATTTATTTGTCAGAACACAGCANCTCGTGCCCCCCCCCGCCACACCGCAGGATGTTCGCTGCACCTCCACCAGGTCTCCTTCTCCCGTTTCCCCGTTAGGGAAGGCCGGGGCAGAGGCAGGAGCAGCGGCGGTCCCGCAGCATCCCGAGGTGCAGCATCTTCCCGGTCCCGNAAAGGAAAGGAAAAAGGAAAGGAAAGGAAAAAGGAAAGAAAAGGGAGGAGAGGGGAGGGGAAGGCGGGCGCGAGCCCCGTCCCCGCGCGGCCGCAGAGCGGAGAAGCGGCGGCGGAGCGACGCCGAGCTCTTGTTTACCAGCGCTCACTCTCCGTCGTGCACAGGGAGCCAGCGCGGAGGAGGAGGAGGAGGACTGGAGGGGGGGGGGGGGGGGGGACGGGG